>WHYT01014105.1:0-16512 GCA_009806455.1 Tetrax tetrax
AAAAGAGGAGAGGCATCCCTCTGCTTTTTATGCACAACACATGAGTTTCAGTAGGGGCTGGGCATATCTTGGGATCAGGCCCATTAATCTCAAAAATAATTGTGTATTGCAGAGGTGTGGAGACTCAGAGTCCTGGAATTGAGTAGGGAAATTATGTCTTAGTCATAGTTGTTATGTGGTAGGATAAAGTGCAATAAATTTAAATACTTGACTTGATTTGGAGCTCTTCTTGCATCTGTTTAGTGCTTTCAGTATTAATGCTCTGAACAGAACAGTTGCTTAATTAAGGTAATGTGTTGGCAATACTCTGATAACTTGATCTGTTCCATCAGTCCATCCTTCAGTTCCATCCTTCAGTCTTTGAGTTTTCAGTCCGTTCATGAGTACCAAGAGTCGGCAGCAGAGCAGCAATTCCCACGTTCCTGGGTCAGACATATGGGCTGTGGAATACTTCTTGATGCGAGCTGATGGCTTCAGTACCGCAAAGGGAGGGGTGCACGGTGTGGGGGAAGCAGGTGTGTGTGACCATCAGCAAAGAACTTCTCACATCTGGCCTGGTTCTGCAGATACAGCACTGGCTAACTCGCTGCTCAAGAAGACAACGATTGCATTCCAGGGTTGACCCTTGGATAGCTAAGGCTCAGTATTAAACCAGACGTGGAAGGAATTCCAAGGTTTCTTAATTTTTGGGTCTGTGGTATCTTGGGCTCATCGTTTAGATTGGCAGTTTGACCTGTGTCCTGCACTTAAATCAAGCTGTCACAGGATGTTGCAACCATATGCAGCCTCTGGGCACCCTAATTAAAGCTCTAGCGTGCATTAAGAGAAAACCCTAGGCAATATTTACCAAGATTAGATTAGTACGGGGTTGGAAAAAATTGTATGATAACCTGCAGTACTGAACGTAGTAGTTATCTCCAGGAATTCCACACATTTCTCTTAAATCCAGATACTATACGGAACGGAATCCCTGCAAGAAGGTGCATTTTTCACATTAATAGAGAGTGAACTTATTTTCATAAACCTTTTTTTTTTTTTTCCTGTAAAAGGTACATGCCAGTAGTTTGTTTTATCCAGAGATGGAGCACTGGCAAAGCACAGCTTAACAGTCTGTCAGTAGCATTTAAAGAAAGAAAACATTAGTTATTTCAGTAAAATCTACAGACTTGCAGTCCGCCACACATTAACTTCATTTTCTTCGTTTGTCCATCTACACTGGTGCAGGAAACCTGCTGCAGGCAGCAGCCCGGGGGGTTCTGGTTTGCCAGGCAGAGCGCTAAGAAGAGCTGGTCTCTCGCCAGCCAGCGCCATTGCAAGGAAGCGACAGCAGTGAGAGGCGTTGTGAAGTCACCTGGACGCTCTGCCTGAAGGTGGATCTCCAGGAAGACCACTAACATGTTTCTATTACTAAACCTTGCTTCTGAAAAATATTACAGTCCCTCACACAGGGTGGGAACCTCCACGTTTTCCAGTGCAGGTGGCAACTGGCAGTTGTGCATGAACTACTGGAACACCGACGGGCAAAGCTCCGTGGTTCAGGATGCGAGCTGCCGAGCGTGGCATTCCCCGCATCCCCGTCTGGCAGGGAAGAAGGCGCTGGGTTTCCTGCTTTTGTCTGATTCCGCGCTGTGGGGATTCTCATTTACGCAGCCACCGTCAGGGGCTCAATGTATGTGGCGTGGGTAGATCATCGTTAACATGAACACAGTCCCTCCTAGCTGTTACGTTCTTTCCTGAACAGTTATAACTACCATGTTCTTTTAGTTAGCAAAGCAGCCCTTCCGTATCTGAGCTCTCACATCTTTGAAATCAAAAAGTAGGCTGTTGGTGGTGTTAGCAAATGCCTCTTTTAAAGACGAATCAAAAGTTCAAGTATCTGTAGTCAGGGAGCCGTATTCAGAATGAATTTAACTGAAATTGGCCTTTGCAGCAGAGCAGCTCCGCTCTCTTGTCCCTGGTGAGTGATGCCTGATTGTTCTGTGTGCAGGCGTCATCCGAGCTAACGGATCGTGTACGCGGGCTTCAAGGGAGAGAAGGGAATATAGCTTAAAACGGCCATGTAACAGCCACCGTAAATTAACCCCGGTTGGGTTTGGGGCTCACTGACAGCAGTTCTACCACAGCCACATACAGCTGAGGAGCATCAAACCGCCCGTTTCAGGGAATGCTTAAGCAAAGAGTACGCCGATTTTTAAATGTACACCTCTTTGTATAAGCACTTAATAAAGAAACAACAGCGGGGCACACTGCGTCTTAGAGATCAAATGATCAGTAGAAGCGACTTGGTATCATGCTTCGCCTGTGAATGAATTGGTTGCCATTGCTTCTTGCACATTAGCCCAGGCCGCTTCAGAGCTCTGCCAGGCAGGGCTCTGGGTTTGGCGTGCGGCGTGGGGCTCATCTCCAGCACAGGCGTTTGGGGCCGGTCGGATAAATGCTTCCAGCTTCAGCTCCTGCAGGCTGGTCGCCGCCGTGCCCGGTCCGATCCCCTCTGCGCCTGAAAAGCCAAGTTGCTCCCAGGGAGGTTTTGCCATTAGCACGTTCTGGTGGTTTAGTGAGCTGCTAATTAACTGAGGGTTAATGCATCAGCAGGTGGCTCTAGTCTTTGTTGCTTTAGTTTTGTGAAATGGATTCAAGTGTGGTAAGTAGGCTTGGTGGTGGGAAATGAGTTTCACTGCTCCTGCTTATATCTGGGATGCTCAGAGAAGTGGTTCACAGAGGGGAGGTTATTATGTTAAATACAGAGTCATTGGTAGTCTCTTTGCAACCCAATAACATGTTGTCTTGAAGAACTGTTTCGGACAATTAACAACTGACTGCTCTCTTGTATTGTTCAGAACTAGAAAACAATGTTTCTAATATTTTTGCCATTAATTATTGTAGATGGGTTGTCTTAGATATACTTGTGGATGCTGCAGTACCTCTTCTAATAGTGGTGAGTAAATATGGTCTTCTGTTCCTTGGTTTTTCCCTTTTTCTCCCAAATAATTAGGTGGTTCGATGGATTTTACAAAAGCAACTCAATTTACCTTTGCTTAAAATTTCTGTCCAAACACACCAATACTTTCTAAATCTAGAAGCAGGCAGGTGAGACTATGACAGACACTACCTCTGACCCCACCCTGATAGAGGGCTTTCTGGCAGGGGGTCAAAAGCTGCTGATTCAGCACCCTATGCTTTATCAAGGCAATGAGAAAAGAGTATCCAGCTGCATTGAGAGAGCTCAGCAGAAGTCATCTTTGAGTCGTTTATGAACCAGCAGTATAGGAATTAAAATCCTTGATGGTGTCCTGATTACCATTCAGCCAGTTGATGGGAAGAGTTTCTTCTGCAAAGATGGGAAGGAGAGAGGTGTCTTTCTCCTGCCCCTCCGGTGTTACTCCTAAGCCAGTTTGGGCTGGAAGGCATCTCTGGAGTTCACCTGCCCAGTGACTGCTCAAAGCAGGGCTATCTTCAGCATTAAATTCCTTTCTCTTTCGAACCTGTGACGTGGCAGATAAGCTCCCACACTTACTAATGAGCTGTGAAATTCCAAATGACACCAGGAATGAAGATGTCTATATTATGTCAGGTGGTGATTTCACACATTTACGTAAAATTCCCTGCTCATACACTAATTTTGTGAAGAATTTTCTATTTCCACATCTGGAGTGTATTCGTGTTACCAGGTTTTGTGCTTTGGCTGTGATGGTGGTTCTGTTCTGGTTTGGGAGTACACAGTAAACCAACTGCTGACAGCTGCTTCGGTAGTTAATTTTTCGAGGGAGGTTTGCGTGGCACAGTGTCTTTCAGTTCTGCTGAGGCTCCTGGAGGAGAATGGAAGGTGCTTTTGCCACTCCTTTGTAAAGAAGGCTCCCTTCAGAGCCTCTTTACTGGCAGGAAGGAGAGGGAACAAAAAGCATGGGTTGTTGAAGTAATTGCTGTTTACAAACTTACTGTGGGACTGGCTACAGCAAGCTTCTGGGGCGCTCCGCTCACTGAAGTACCCCTGGTGAAAGGGTGGGGGTCTGTCGCGTAGTTACACTTTCATAGTTTAGTCGGTCACTTTTCCTCCTAACACCCACATCTCTTCCTCCCGCTCTGCTTTCTCTGAAACTGTTGGACTCCTAATGCAAAGGACTCTTCAAAGCAGGGCTCCTTTTGCAATTTAGCATTGTCATAAATAAAACCACTCCAGAAGCAGACATTGCACATCTCTTATGCGTGTTTTCCCCTATGATGATCAGGCATGTTGCAGGTGCCTTCCCTGAGGTTTGACTGTGCAGCACCTGTGCTGGAGCTTGATCAGAGCAAGCTGTGAATTATTGAGTACTCTGCTTCAGTTAGGAGGAAAATGAAATGCTGCTCTTTTCAGCATTAGAAGCTTTAACCCAGTTTCTTACTGGGAGATACCAATTCTTATTAGGGTGTTTTCTTATGAAGGTGGGTAGAATACAGTGATCCTTCAGATCCACACAGTTTTCCTTAGGCAATAATTTAAACACATTTAAACTCTCCTTTTAAAGCTAGAAAGAAAACTTCCTATGCATTTCGACAGTTTATAATCCTTAGGAGGTAATATTGTATTGAGAGTCTTATTCTGTGCTGTAGTGAACATCCTGACTGGATCTCTTGTTGTTCCAGCAATTGCTGAAAAATTGGAAACTTTTTAACCTGTTGGGTCACTTATTCAAAACAGACCCAGTTCACAGGGGGCTGGAAGCCTATTGCAACCTGGGCACTGCTTAGACTTGTACAAAAAAAGGGTGTGAAAAGGTATTAGAAACTAGAGAGGTCATCCAGCACCATAAGCTGATTTGGTTCACGTGGAAATGGAAAATTAAATACATTAAGCATGTTTTAATCAGATGCATCTAATGAAGATGCAGAGTGGCTAATACTCTGTGCATGGTAATTTCCTGTGTGTATATTCCTCTTCTCTTTTGATTTAGAAGCTGCAGAGGCGTTTCTCTTTGGTTTTCTGGGCGATACTTTTGGAAATCTTAATTTCAGTAAGGAGTTCTGTGGGTATGCTTAATGATCAGAAGCCCTGTAGTCCACAGGTGAAGCAACCACCCTGGCTTCTCCCGCGGACAATGGCTGATGACAGAGCTAGCCTTGAAATTGGGTGCAGTTGCAGGAGAGGAGGGAAAGTGAAAGAAATGGCTTCGTAAAGAAGTCAGTAGACATCTAGCAGAAATACGATGTGGACAGCCGTTACGTAGTCAAGTATGATGTCTGCCAACAGGAATTAACCTACTAAAAGCTCCTGAACAAACTGGAACTGCCGCAGGGATGCTGGAGTGGGTCAGGGGTTAGAGTCTTTCAGCAGTCACAGATTCGAGTGAAACTATGGACCGTGGAACCTGCAGCTCACAGGTTCTGTACCTCTCCATCTTAATAACCTTGAGCGGATGGCTTTAAATCCTTGTGCTTAGTTCTGCTGCCTCCGAGACCAACCCACCCCGCTGTGGGAGACGCGTACTGCCCCGCTGCCGCTCCGCTTTCCTCCAGACAGCATCCAGCTAAGATGCTGCGTGTTGGCTGTGCTTGTTTTCACACGCTCATGGAATTGCAAGCTAACGTAACTACAGCTCAGACATAGCCTTAGCAAGGCTTTGTGTTCATCACATTTAGACAAGTATCTACCCCCCCTTCCCGTTTCCAAGGATAAAGAAAAAAAATTGCCTGATGTTTTGTGTTAAACTGCTTTTGTGCAGCAGCACCTTAGCTGTTAAACATGTGTTCTCCAGTGTTCTTTGCCTGCACTTTCTTTGCCAGTAGCTTCTAAAGCAATCTTCTCTTTGAAGGGAATGTTTATGCTAAGTGACTTCTGGGTGGCTGGCTGCTGTAATCCGCAAACGGGCAAATCCCATCGGTAGGGCTTTGGTTAGTGCAGCCAGCTGAGCAGCCCAGGACTTTCAAACGGGAAAGGTCTTACACGGGTCGCACGTGATCGCAGCCTGCGTGTGGGAGTACAGGGACATTCAGATATAGGACTTCTTCTTATCTTCCTTTTAACCTATAAATAACACTTAAAGTATTTTTTAGCAGGGAAGAATGAGGCCATGGCAGCCACCTGTACGCTGACAGCTACGCTCCCCGTTACAGCGTCAGGAAAAGGCCTTACAGCGCTGGTCTGCCTTAGCGCTAAGCAAGGGCAGTGGTTTTGTTCCTGCTGTGAGGGCAGTCTCGCCCCGATACTCCCCTTCTCTCCCACCGTCTCTCTGCTGAAAGTTAACTGTGGTTGGACATATCCTGGTTAAAAACAAAACAAGAAACGTAGTTGGAAGGGGAGAAATAATAATGGGCTTGAGGGTTTAAATCACATTGATTTTTAATGTAACCTAATGCATGCTTGAGCCCATTTTTTAATGAATCTTGACACTCAGAATAGCAGAACATAAATTGTATTTTGGTATCCTAACTCTTTGTCTCAGGAAGCAGTATGAAATCATGGGAACTCAAGCTAATTCACTGTCGTTTGAAAGTAATGAATATGTATATTCCGCATTTCTACTGAACTTCTCTCAGCTTTTCTGCCCACCAAAAGGGAGAGAGGATTTTAAGTAGTCTGACCTGTAACAAACAAAGAGGGCTGGTAAATGGACTGCCATGCTTTGTGAAGAAACTTGGTCCATACCAGCACAGGCTGACTTCTCTTGGCATCTGTCTGGTTTTGACTGAGGCTGGACTAGGTGTCCTGTCTTTGTTACGTCAGGTGGACAAATTTACAAAAATTTGGGCTTACGTATCTGCAGCTACACCCGCATTTTGCTGTATAAGTATGCTCCACACCTCTGTCCCTGCCCGTAGCTCTTTTCACTTTTACCAGAATTCTTGCATTCCACACAAATTTCATTTCTGAATGCTGCTGCTGTTCTCTGAAAACCCTGAGATTTGGGCCAAATGCTCTTCCAGACAGGAGGTAGCACAGAACACATACTCTGCTGCGCTCCGAGTTCCTGCTGTTCTTAAAACTCCCGAACACCCGTGCTGCCCTTTGAGGAGTTCCAGCGCTAGCCCACGGGCCTTTTGTTGAGGTGTGGTGCTGCCGTGCGCTGCTTCACGTGTAGCAGGAGCTGGCGAGCCAGCTGGGCTGTGCGTGTGAGCGTGCACCCGTGGTTTTATGCATGCACATTACCATCTGATGCTTGCTCCACACTTTAAGAAATTGGTACAAAGTGTCTTCAGGTGCATCGCCTTACGAGAGCCAGCCTGACCACAGCAGGGTTTGCGGTGACGGGGAGCGGGGCGCTCCTCCCCCCGTACTGCCCGCGGTGCTGTTAGGGCTCCCTTGGGCTGGATCCAGCGCTGTGCGCCGGTGGGGACCCCGTTCAGCGTCTGCCCACGGGAGGGCAAACCGTGCTGAGAGGAGAGGGGGGAAGGCAGCGTTCCCTTGGCTCCGCCGCCGGCTCACCACGTCAGCTTCCCACCCCAGGGGAACAGCAGGAGCGCGTGGAAGACGAGTGTGCTGAGGAGGGGACTGGGAGCGTCCCTTTCAGTGGCAGTTTTCTGTTAGATCTGGAACGCCACCTTAACAAAATCGGTAGCGGTGGCTGCTTTGGAGGCTGAGGAAACAGAAGCACACTGCTACACGCGGCGTTTCTCACTTGCAGGGTGCCGCTAAACGGACAGTGGGATGTGTCCTTGGTTTGCATGATCAGCCAAACTGACCTTACAGGAATGTTTACATAAATTGTTTATTTCAGTTAGTTTGTTATTGCTGTCAAAATGTTAATCAGCTATTAATATTCGGTGACTTGGATCATACGTATGTAATAGGCTCTGGAGCTTTTTGGTTTGTAATAAGAGTAGAAATGAAAAAGAACTTTCCATGCCAGCAGTGAGTGAAAAAGCTAAAGACTATGCAAAGAAATCATTGTGCCATTTTAGACTTGAAATAATTTGGTCTAAAAAGGCCAGGCAAGGAGCTCTCATTGACTGCTGCCCTTCAGTCGCGGTTCACGTAACGTGACTGCATCTCCCACGTGTCCATTGCGAGATCGAGGGTCCCTGAAAACACGGGCTTTCCCCAGGGCAATGCTGGAAGCTTGCAGGACTCGGGATGGACTCGGGCGCAGCTGGAGCTTTGTGGCTTCGATGTTACAGGTTTCTCAAAACAAACTCCTGTTGTATGGGTTGGTTGGCAAAAATAGAAACCTAGTTGCTGCAGGTTTTTGGTTTCAGAAATCATCAGCTATCATTAAGCTGTTTTCCACACTGAAAGTAAGATAAACAACTGCTTTAAAAACAAATCCTTCCTACGTAAAGAGTATGGTTATAGATCTGGTCTGGTTTGGAGAGATTTTCATTCTTCCTTTACAAACTTTCTCAAAGCCATTGATATTTGTTAATATTTTATAGTTCTTCACCAACTATTTAATTTCTACATATTCTTCCAGAGTTTTCTTACGTAAAATATAATGAGAAGGTCTTAATTCACTGTGTGGGAACAATTTCTGTAGTGACTATGCAGGACAGTAGGTCAGCTTTAGGGTTTTATTGTCAGTCCGTACTGGTGGTTTTATTGTCCATCTGTATTGATGGAGGCTGGAGAACTGTGAAAATTCAGGGTATCTTTTTACATGAGCCTAGACCCAAGCGTTTTGTTAGATATTTAAAGTGCAGGACTGTGCTATGTTTCATGTTATCTTGCTTAATATTAATAAAATTCATTATGCACTGGACTTCACTGATGTGTGTGCAAAAATATGGTCTCCTCTTTGAGTATTTTTAGTGTTAGATGATCCAAACCCAGCAAGAGTACAAATGGTGGCTCCCCAAAAATGGTAAATGATACTAATGGATGGTCTGTATAGGAGATCGTGTGTCTGAAACACAGAACATAAGATTATAGACATATAGATAATTTCCTCAAGAAATGTGGAGCTTGGTAGTGCTGTTCAGAAGCGTAGAGAACGGACCTTGCTGCAGATGTCACTGGAGAGTCGCTGGAAATCAGGCAGATGGTACAACTTTGGAGTTGTATCCTTTCAGGATCTTCTTGTCTGGCAAAATAAATGTACCTTGGGCAAGTAAAAATCGTGCATTCAGATGGATGGGATCATTGTGGATTCGTACTGTGAGCGTGAAAACCAGAGCAGAGCCGTTTGCAGGCACTCCTTGGCATTGCCTTTCTCCGGTCGTCCTGCTGTTACAGGTTCGTGCTACAAATAATTTTCTGCAGTGTTTGGTTCTCTTTGCTGTCTTGAGAAATGGCCTCAGCCAACGTGAATGTGTGTCTGAAGAATACACCGCGCGCTGGGCGAAGGAGCTGTTGGCAGCGTTTTCTTGGGGCAGGCCCCGTGCTGCTGCCGCCGTGCTTCTGCACCCCAGGTCCTCTGACGGCAGCGCAATTTCCTCGTCGGCTGAGCTGGAAACGTTCCCTCCCTCACGCCTCGGTCACTGAAAGACACTGGGTGAGTGGGGGGGAGAGACTAAATAAGATTTCATAATTCTCCACCACAGTTGCATGGTTTGTGCCCTCCTGCCGCCCCGTGTTCTGCGGTTTGTAGCTGTTGGGCTCAGGTGCTTTCTAGAGTAGTGAGCGAGGCAGGTGAGCCTCCCCGTGTGTTTTGGAATGACGTAGTTGGTTATTTTTCTTCATCTTCTCCAGCCCAAACACCCTTCCTGCCTTCTCTCAGCCATAGCAGCACTGTGAGCTACAGTTTCTATTCTGGTGCTGTTTGGTTACGTATTACATAGCTATTTCATCCTCCAGTTAAACAAGGGGAAAAACCCAACTCAGACCTTCAGTTCTATCAGTTTCTTATTTGTCAGTAGTAAAGCTTATTTAAAATGTTTAAAGAGAGAGATTTTAAAATTAGAAAGGTCAAAATTAGACTCGTTAACAAACTGAGGGGGAAGAACTTTAGGTTCTTCTACTGTTCTGGTCTCAACAGAGCAGACTTGCATCTAATAATGTGTCATCTGTCTTTATTTAGGGAAAGGCTCAAAACTCTGCTGTGGTAGCTGGGGAAGATTCACTAATCTGGCATTTAATTTCTCAGGAAGCCCATATTTTTAGGTGCTTAGCTGCTATTTTCCTGTGGCTCAGTCTGAGCCTGCGCTGCACACAGTAATTCCGTGTAGGGGAAGCAGAAACCCACACAAACCTGCCTTGGTCAGAGCGCGTCACGCAAGTGAGTGAAATGATCATGCTCATTTTGAAGTGTGAAGTTTGGTATGAAAATTCAACTTTAAAGTAATCAATTCCCCATTCTGCTGTATTGTTTCCATAGTAGTTGTTCAGGATCAGCTGTACTCCATCTCCTGCGTTGCTTGGGTTGATGGTTGATTTCACAGCTGGTATGGGCTGGATTTCTTTTTTTTTAACCTTCTCTGTAAGCTAGGTTAAATGTATATACTGGTGAAAGTAGGGTAATGGAGGGGATAAATTTCATTGTTGCTCTCAGTGCTTTTAGCTAAAGCAGCTCTTGTGTTCAGTTGCTGTGGACAGACTAGTCTGCAAGTCCTTTTTTGCTGACGCTGATCGTCTGTCCGTACTGTTTGCTGAGTGGCTTGTATAACTGGCCCTGGTGCGTGGCTCTGGCGGGGCTGGGATCGGGTTCTGGCTGACAGCTGTGCGGGGTTGGATTACCGCGGGCCGTGCGCTGGCGGGGCTAGGGGAGCTGGCCTCTCGCTGCTGGGCAGGGGCGGCTGAGGGCTCGTTCCCGCGGGCCCGGCCTGCCGGGGTCTGGAAGGAAAACGCGCCTCTCCTGCGGGCGTCGGACAGAGAGCGGAGAGTGGCCGGAGAGCCTGGGGGAGAGCTGGCGAGAAAAGAGACCCAGGTGCCGGCTCATCCGCTCGTGTCCAGTCTGGGAGCAGACGCCGAGAAGCTCTGACTGATCTGGTGTACGATGAACAATTAGCGACATTTCTGCGGCGTTGCAGTACTGCCGCTTTATTTAGCGTGCT
This sequence comes from Tetrax tetrax, assembly GCA_009806455.1. Taxonomy (NCBI): domain Eukaryota; kingdom Metazoa; phylum Chordata; class Aves; order Otidiformes; family Otididae; genus Tetrax; species Tetrax tetrax. Next base: position 10,900 of record WHYT01014105.1, read on the forward strand.
TGTGTTTTGCTGGCCATGGTGCATTAAACCTGGTTGTTCAGGATGTTTTGTGACTTCTAGATACCATTCCTCAGTTCTTGTCACAGTTCATGTAATGGACGAGGATCGTCCTTTACCTGCGCGTGCCCTGGCCCTTCGTGATCGGGTGTCACTGGCAGTGTTTATTTCAAGATGTTTTTGTTGATCTGGAAGGTGACCTTTGGTTGGCTGGGTTTTTAACTGCATACAGTTAATGCTTTTAGCAAGGTAAAGGGAAATTTGACATTATTTAACTTCAGAATTTAGAGAGGAAAGGCATTTACAGTATTAAGATCTGTCAGAGGGCGTATCTGTATCCTGTGTATGCTGAAGGCTTCAGAGGTTCAGCCCTACCACTCGGGGTGAGGACCGGGTCCCGCGTCCGTGACCTCCTGGGGTCTCTGCTGACAGGACATCTCCCACACCGGTGCCCCACACTGCCACGTCCCCAGGTACAGCTGGCACAGCAGATTCTCTGTGATGGAATGGTGTAAAGGCAGCATTTGGCTGTTTCACCGGAATTTACCACCTGAGTAATCGTTTGCTGTCTCCTCCAGAGAAGAGGCAGCAGCACAGATGAGATGATCTCTGTTCCTTAGCACTGAAATATTGCCGAACGGTTGAACGGCGTAAACACGCTCCGCAAGGAACTGGTTAGTGCTGCCTGCTAGTCTGATGTCCTCTTGCTCTAGAGCTTCTCTGGTTTCATGAGACTGTTTTCTTCACAGTTAATCACGCTCCGTAGACATTAATTTTGTGAGGTCAGTATAATTTATTATTGATAAATGATGACCAGGTGGCTGGGTTCATTTGGCAGTAGATCCAAAATTATGTATACTGAGGAATTTAAAATGCATCCCAGAAGTTGATGAATCACAGGATCACTGAAGTTGGAAGGGACTTCTGGAGAATGTCTAGTCCAGCCCCCATTGGAAGGCAGTCTTCTGAAGTTTCTCTAAATAGAGATGAAATGCTAAGAAGATTTGAAAAGAAAAACTCAGTTCTGTGAAATACAGGCAGTTTGAGCAATATGCAGGGTCTCTGTTGCCATGAAGACTGCATTTTACATGTAGCTCTTCTAAAACCATACATACACTTTAAAAAACCTCCCTGTGATTCAGCTCCTGTCACTCTGTCTAGCCACATGTTTCAGGTTACTGAGGGCTACCAGTCTAGAGTTTCTTCTGCTTCCTTCTGAGTAAACCTGATTTCTAGATTAAATGACTGCTCTGTTCCAGGAGCTAATTACCTGAAAGATTAAATAGCTTGTGTGTAGAGAATGGTGCTGATGTCTTGGCAGCCGTGGTGGTATTTCAGCCAGAGGCTTGCTGCACAATACTATAAACCTCATTTCTATTAATTTCATTGCTGAAAAATTAGCAAACAATATTTATATCATATTTTATAGAAGGGGCAGTAAAATGCATTAGATACTTTATGTCATAGAAGTCCAACAGTTAATTATTCAAGTGGCTCAGTGGATATTTTGACTGAAACTCCATCTGCCAGTGCAGAAATCAGTTCTATTTTTAACAACGTGAGACGCTCTTCTGCAGTTTTTCAGCAGAGTGGTTTCTGCACGGGTATTTTCATGCCCTGTTTTTGATTCCTGGGTGAGGTTTGTGTGCGATCTTCTGTGCATACTCGTTGTTGTCTTACGACAAGGATGAGCTGTCTTTAGCTAATCAATGGCAGTTTACATTAAAATTGTGTGGAAAAGCCCCCGTCAGGAAGCAGAAAACAACGAGGTACTTTCAGGACAGTTTTACCGGCTGCTTTGAGGCCAGGTTTTTGAACTGATACAGTGAGAAGACTCTGAGCCCTCCTCTGAGCACATGGCTGCTGCGTTTGTGCCTGGCTCCCTTTCATGAGATGGATGCTGAAGGTGGGCAGCTGGAAAACGGAGATAGTGCTGTGGCGGAACACGCCGCGCAACTTCAGCTGTCCTCTTCTAGCCGCCACCCGTTGCTCCAGATCAGCTGGGTTAATGACCCGTACTCCGCTGTGACTGTTCAGTTTTCGGGGTGGTTTTACGGAAAGGTCAGCGAGCAACGTGGGAGCAGCTGTGAGCAGGGTGGTGTCACGCGGCTGGGGACGGCACGGGGAGGTGCTGCCGGGAGGGGTGTGCGGCCGACAGCTGGGGAAGGCGCTGCCCTTACCATTTGGTTTCTAAACTGTTGATTAAAAGTAATGGAGGTTTAAGAACGTCTCTGTGGGCTAATTCCCATCGCAACAAATTTTACTTTAGAGCCAGTTCAAGGTCTGCATGTTTGTATTCTGTTCCTGGCACTGCCATGCTTTTGGAGCAGGGTGTGCTGAGAGCGTTTGTGTGCACGTGGAGCTGCGGTGGGCTCCAGGGGGGCTTTAGAAGCGCACCGTGCTGCTGGGCGCTTACTGGCGACCCGGCCAGGCTGCTGGTGGCCTGGCACGACTCTGGCTGTAAACGTTGTTTGCCAGTGGTTTGGAGAGGTGACCTTCTCTGCTGACCCAAGTGGGCCCTTATCATCTGTCTGAGCAGCCGTCAATACAAAATACTGGGCATAGCCAATACAGTAAGTTGAGAGTAAGAAGGGATTAGTGTGTATTGAGATGGATGCATTATCGATGGGGAGGGGAGCCTCAGTCCATCCCACTTCCTTCCAGTTTGATGCCAGTGCCAGCAACAGATGCCCAGAGCCTGGAGAGGGATCACAGGTCAGCAGGAGAGCACCTGAAGAGCACAAAGAACTTCCAGGCACTCCACCCAGTAATTCAGCTTCATCGGGGCCCAACGTAAATCCCTCTAAGGGGAAAAAACAACAGGAGTGAGAGGCGTCCGCACGCCTGCAGGGCTGTCATCTCGCTGGCATCACAAAGACCTTGCTCTCTGTCCTGCCAGCGAGGGACAGACCAGATGCATCACGTCCTTCAGCCGTTCCAGCAGCTCCTTCTGCTCTTCCCTGTGCATCCTAACTGTAGCAGGGCACCCTACAGCCGCGCAGGTTGCGCGACCGCGTGACGGGTGCTTCCTTTGTCTCACCTGGACTGTGCAATGCGCAAGGCTTCTGCGCCGTACTCAGCAGGGCAGACTTTGAATCTGTCAGCGGTTAGCTGCTTAACTTGCGATAGGAGTCTGAACAGCCTCCTGTGGTGGGTTACAGAGGGAGAGGTGTTGAGGCTCACCTTGCCCGGGGCTCTGGAAGTGCGGAGACCCAGCCATCTTCCTGTTGGAAGAAAATGTAAGGTGTTATTCTGTTTGAGACTAGGTTGGGGTTTTGTTTGTTTGTAGAAATAAACTTCCAGAACCATTGCCAGCAGATGTATTTTGCTTTTTGGTTTTATTATTCTCCAGAAACTTCAGATGTGTTCCTGACGGGGTCAGCAATGAAGTATTTTTAGCAGGCTCGGTAGCCCTTCAGCAGCGCGTTCATGCTGCTTGTTCAGAGCTGCAGTTGCTTTCTCAAACATGCATTCGGGGCGTCTGCCAAGACACCCAGGCTGCTACTGCTTCATATTACAAGGTCCTGCTTTGTCAGGGCAGAATCCAGCCTGGCAGGGCTGGGGCTGGTCTCCGCTAACGTAACTGCGGTACAGCATGTTCGGCTGGCGGCGGGGCGCTGGGGTTAGACTGCATGCTTCCCTCGCTGCGCACCCAGCATGGAGGGCTCGCTGCCTGCCTCCGAAACCGTACGTCTTGTGGCTTTCTCCCTTCCTGGTGTCGGCGGTATCGGGGCTGGGAGCGCGGCTGGTTTGCTAGGCAGAGACCTGGGTCACCGCTGAATGCCCCTGCTCGGCACTCCTGTTAGCTGCTGCTGCTGGAGGTTGCTGTTTGAAAATCGGTCCGTGAGCTGCTGCCTAGTGCGATGCCAAAGGGGTGCAATCAAGTGTCTTCTACCCATCCGCTCATGAGAGTGGGCTGGATTTTTTCTCTCTGCTGTTGCTCGGTAGTAAGCCGTGTTTGTGGCCCAGCTTGGGCTCAGTACTAAAATAAGGAAAACTGCTTGCACTGCTGAGGTGCTGTTTGTCTTTTAAGCGTCTGATCTGTTCTTGCAGTGGGGATAGAGATTTTGTGTTGGAAGGTGCCCTGTGAACACAAAGAATCTGTCGTGCGAATGTTTAGTGATTGGAAAGGATTTCCAATAATAGAAGTCCGTGTCTTTTGGGCTTATGGTTAGAGCTTCTCCGGTGGTGGTGATTTCTTCCAGGGAGCTCTGGGGTCAGGCTCCCTCGTGGCAGTCCTCCACAAAGTGTTCTGGAATTTGTCCCAAATGGCACAGAATGTAGAGAATTTGTCAGAAGGTACCGTGTACAGATTTAGTGAACAGCAGAGGAAACTGGCTGAGATAACTTGTGATAATGTTTAGAATCTCTTTAGCATTTAACGATTGTGTTTTATCAGGACAGAGAGGCAGTTCTAGGAAACTCCCTGCCCTTAAGGGCAGAAATGCACTTTTTTGAAAGTCTGCATGCATATCCTAGTTTCACCAGAAATATTTTGGTTGACTTCAAAATCGGGTGCTTCATTGAGAAAAAAAACAGTGAACCCCCCAGCAGTTCCCTTCCTCGATCTAGAGGGAATTTCACCGATCCTGGGATTGCCGGTGGCATTAGCACCGGTTTCATCTCCCCGTTCCCGCTGCGGCGTGGTGCCTGGCGACCCTTCCACCTTGTGCTCCCTCCAGTGAATGCAGGCTTTGTTGGAAGCAGGTTCTGCCTGGCTTTGGGGTTTGCTGCTTGGGGGGCGGGGGACCTTTCTCGAGGTTCCGGCGGGCCAGCGGGGGCTGCGGGGCGCCCGGCCCGGCGCGTACCCCGAGAGCTGGGGGAGCGGCCGCGCATCAGTGGCGCTCCGGCCGAGAGCGGGAGAATGACATACAGTGTTTGGCCCACATACGCTCATTCCCAGAGGACAGAGCTGCATTGTTGGGACAAAGAAAAGTGAAAATACTAAAAGCATTCAAACTATTTTCTTTTTATTTGAGGAGCCTTTTTCTTTTGTGGAGCTCTGCTAAGCGGCTAGCCCAGCATGCAGAGCCACTAACAAATTAAAAGGTGAGCTGAGAGCAGAAAGAAAATCTTGGCTGTATGGTTTTTACTTTTTGCAGTTTAAAGGGAAGGGCGTTTGTGTTTTCGTATGAGTCACTATCAGAGCTAGGCTAAGGTGCCTGGAGAACTAGTACAAAAGATAAGTGACGACTGATCTATTTAAAAGGAGAAAATATTTTTAGTCAATCTGTTTTCTGGGGTTTTTTTTGTGGTACAAGTTCCATTTCAATGACTAATACATTGAGTTTTAGAAATTCAGCTTTCTTGTGTTGTCAGTTTAGCTGCAAGTATCTGGGTCTTCAGTACCGCTCCAAAGCTGGGAGAGCTCCGGCTTTCTGCTCTTCATATTCCTGCAGTTTAAGGAAATGTGGGTTAAAGGGAAGAGCTTTGCAGCGGAAAGGACATGTTCTGTGTGTTCTTTTAGAAGCTGTCAATGGAAAAAATAGCACAGGGGTACATGTTTAAAAAACTTCTTTGTAGGTCATCTGCAAGGAAGAATTACATATTTGTAGCTGAAAACAATTTTTAGTTGTAAAGTTCCTTTTTTTTTTTTTTTTTTTTTTTTTTTTAAAA
>WHYT01014105.1:28696-49887 GCA_009806455.1 Tetrax tetrax
TTTTTTTTTTTTTTTTTTTTTTTTTTTTTTTTTTTTTGTAAAACAGAATAGTGAGTGGGTTTTCCTGGGTTGTTTGCTTTCTTGTAATTTTCTTTCCTTTAATACTGCTTTGACATTCTACTTTCAGCAAGACCACCAAGAAGCATTGACCCAGGACAGTGACTTACTGCTTGGGACGACTTGTCATTGCTATTTAGGATGCCACAGCTTCCTCATGTTAACCAAGCTACTAAATTAGCAGGATATTATCAACTGGAAGCTTCATTGTTATCGTTAACCCAGAGAAGATAGCTGTTAAAATAGGCAGGGCAAACAGCAGTTCATTTTTGTGCAGACCTAGGGTCACATCCTGAACAATTTAATGGCTAGTCAGACTTCCCTGTGCTGTGAAGCGTCCTAAGAGATGGTCGTCAACCAAATGACAAGGAAATCTTTAAAAACAAAACAAAACAATTGAAACACCACAGCAGCCTTAAAACAATGAGAGGGCAGCAGGGGAAAGGGAAGTTCCAGAGACAGAAAAGCCCTAATAAGCACACCTTCACAATGGGGGGTTGAAATTGGGAGAGAACTGGAGTGAACCCAACGTGGAGCGGCTGGAGGACATGGCTGGAGCGTCAGGAAGCAGAAGAGGACGCCTGTCGGAGGAGGGCTGGGGCGGGTGGGGATGGGGCTCAGGGCAGGGCCACAGAAGCGCTTGTGGCACTGGCTGTGCTTCCCAGGCTGGGGACACGCTCTTGTGTTCGGAGCTGGGGCGTAGCAGATCCACAGGAGTGCAGAAGTTGAGAGGGGAAGCCGCATGCAGATCAAGCTTTCAAAAGGAGAAAAACTGAGCTGAGCATGGAGCCTCTCGTGAGGACGTGATACAGTAGGTTCGAGGGATATTTCCCATGATTTTTGACTGTAAGAGCAAAGGCAGATGTACTCTCAAGGCTCACACTAGATGAGAGCTTCTGGAAGAAGAGTGTTGTCAAAAAGGACAGACATAGGATCAAGGCATTTGTAAATGCATAAAGTAACACCGAAAGTCAGTACTGGCAATGGGTGTAATGTGGGAGACAAACCAGTGAAAAAAGGTAAAAGACAATGGTATCTTCCTGAGCGGTCTGTAGTATTAGAAGATTTTTAATCAAATAAATTAAAGAGAATTGCAAAAGCAAATGCTTTCTGCTTTATCAAGAGCTCGATTTCAAAGACAACATCAATTGAGCCGTTTCTTCTCCATCAGTAGTGTATCAGTTTGGATTTAAGGTCTCGTACGCTATAACCCGCGGAGCAGTATTTATTTGGAAAGGAAAGGGATGCTAATTTGGGGAAGACTGATGGAGAAGATGAATATAACCTAAAAATACTCAAACACAAATGTTAGTTTCCGTGATAGCTACCTGCCCGTAGTCCGTGGAAGGGACCAAATTTGCTCTCTGTCAATGAGTTGAGCTTTAACTCATCTTGAGAGCATCTGATCATTGCACAGCTCGCTGCTCACACGCCGTGGTCTGGTGGGATGTGGTGTCGTGAGCTTCTGGATAGGATCACTGTGCGCAAAGATTGTCAGAGCTCGTGACTTTTGGAGTGATCAGTCAATGAAGTCGCTCAAATTGTGATTTTCTGCTTTAAAGAAAGGAATAAATGGGGATTGTTGTGTGCCAGCCACTGGCTTCGGCAGCCTCTTGCACATCGCAAACCCAGAGTGCCCACAGAAACGGATCCTTATTTTGTTCAATACTCGCTCTGAAACAAGCCGTGTTTTCAAACACTGTGATGACACACGGCAGCTCCATGTGTCAGCATGGGCTCTTCATTGACACTTTAAGGAAAGTCAGGTCACTGGACGGTGAAAACTAAACCACCTAGCCAGTTGCTGAAAGATGAGAAGATGCTTTTTGTGGGTTCTTTTGTTGTTGTTTCTTTTTTTTTAATCTTTTATAATATTTCAATAAGAAGAAAGTGTGAGACGGTAAAGTTTGGTAGTTAAAAATCTTTAACAGTGTGAAATAATCAATTTGATACGTCGATATCCAATACAACTGAAAGCTGACAAGTGAAGCTTTGTTTAAAGGAAATGAAAGCGATTTCAACCATGGATATTTGCCTTTGCAAGTTGTTATTGGGGAAAACATGATGTTAAGACTAGAAGAAATGCTCTTTGATGTGGGTGTAGTCTGTATCAGTTAGACTTCTATCAGACACTGTGGTGATGGTCATGCCAGCAGTATTGAGAAATGAAACACCAAGCGTACTTGGAGATTTTCCATTTTCATCACTGTGTAGTTTTTAGGTTGCAGCTTTATTGGTAAACCTAATCCTTTACACAGACTGGGCATTTTGCCTTGATTGTGGTTTCTGCTGAACCAGAGTGATGTTGCATAGTATGCTAAAAGTCTTTATTTTGTCTTTTACCATTTTGGGACGAAGGAAGATAGTTTTTGTCGTGGTTTAACCCCAGTCGGCAATCAAGTACCATGCAGCTGCTCGCTCTCCCTCCTGGTTCCCTGGAGAATGGGGGAGAGAATTGGAAAGAAAGGAAAACTTGTGGGTTAAGATAAAGACAGTTTAGTAGGATAGCAAAGGAAGAGGAGATAATAATAATAATATAGATATAATAAAATGTACAGTGCACAATGTCTCGCTGCTCGACAACTGATACAGCAGTCAGAATGGAACCCAGACTGATCTCAGAATGGTCCCGAGAGACAGAAAGCAAGAGAGCTGCCCACTGGCCAACCCCCACTTCTATACGGAGCAGGACGCCTATGGTATGGAACACTCTCTTTGGCCAGTCTGGGTCAACTGTACTGGTTACACCCCTCCCAGCTTCCTGCACCCGCACATCAGTGAAACCTGGGAAGCTGAAAAAAGTCCTTGATCTCGTAGCAAGAACTAATAACATCAGCGTATTATCAACATTCTTCACATACCAAATCCCTTACTAAATCCAAAACACAGCAACTACTTGGGAAAAAAATTAGCTCCCTCCCAGCTGAAATCAGGACAGTTTTTTTATATGCAGATTTCTAACAGGTTAACCAATTCATTGCTTACTAAAAAAAAAAAAAAGTCTGAAACAATTTAAAGACCATCTCCCATTTACTAATCTCCCATTTACTAATGCACAAAAGTGTCCTTTGGGTGGAAGTCTGTAAGGTTCCATTCTACATTTGGAAATGGCGCTTAATCAGTACTGACAAATTAGTGTAGAGTGAGATTTGGGATCATCACGTGAATAGCTGGAATAGACAAGCTCAGCAAAAACTTCTTAAAGTGTCTCCGCACTAGGCTCTGAATATTGAGAAGTCCTTTTCTAAATGGACATCCTTTTAGCCATGTATGCAAATCTGGTCTAGTTGCAATTTGGCAGGCAGCAACCAGATTGCTCTCATCGTTCCTGTGGGAAAGTTGATTTGATGCAGCAGTAATCAGGAGAACGCCCTTGGAAAACGTCCCCGATGTCGACAGCCTCCTGAAGGATGACCTGCCCATTCACGCGCCGGTGTGCTCTCCAGCCTGGTTCATGGGGCCGTCTGCCGGCTCAGACGCCGCCGGCGGTGGCTTGGCGTTAGGTAGTACTTCAGTTATGAATCACCGTATGCATCGTCACGGCCCGCCGTCTGCTACACTGGTTGGAAAAAGCACCCTCAGCGCGGCCGAGTGTTCATGGAGTAACCTTTCTCTCTCTCTCTCGTTAGTACGTGCCGGTAGAAACATTTCGGATACTTCGGGAAAGGTGTCTGGGGAAATGAAGGGCTGTTGTTCTTAAGGTGAATAAAACTGGGGCATAAACTGTGAACAAGTAAAAGGAAAGCACGTCCTGCACAGAGCAACTTTTGAGTGAAGTCTAAAACTGACAAAGAGAGTCAAACCTAACTTTATCCCAGCGGGAGTGTCCAGAGGAGGGGAACTCCACTTCTGTGCAGTGACTTTGAAGTCTAAGAGCTTACATGGGAAGGTAAATGCTAAATAATGCATTAGCTTGAAGTGCCTTCTGATCCACATGGTACCTTAGCCCATGAGGTTATTGCAGCTTTTACAATGGCACAGGGTTTTGTACTTCGCACGTGCCAGCAAGCACGTTCAGGTGGCCCTAGCCCTTGGCCCTGCCTGCTAAGCGCAGGAACAGGCTGTTGGCTTTCAGTTGTGGGGGTTAATGTGGATCAAGCCCAGATATCTGTGATTAGGTCTTGCAGCTGTGCAGGAGATTACTAATCACTGCATAATTAACCAGAAAGCCTTATGCAAGGTGCCTCTTATCACTGAGATTGTTGGTCCAGGAGTAGCATTTGATTATTAACTCTTCACTGGCTGTATAAAGTCCTAGTCAGGAAAGGCAAATCCTGTGGCTTTGAACTTTCAGTAATCTGTGTTCATTTTAAGGCTTTATGGTAGCAAGCCATCTAACTTTCCCACCTGTTTACTTAAGCAGAATATTGTAAATTAATTAACTGCGTACATGTTCTTACATCCTGTTAGTAGGCATTGGTAAGTTTAGAGGATGTAGTTCTCATTGCTAAGTGTTGCCATTTCTAGAAGTTCCATGGAAATTTAGCAAAATTATTAAATCAAAGTTAACTATAACCAATTTCTGTATCTGGGCAAAACTGAGAACTGAACAGTTTTTTGAGAGCTCTTAAATATTTAATATTACATATTGCAGAAACAGATGCAAAAATTCAGGTAAGTATTTAAATAAAACTATTTTGAAACTCCCATTACTTGCCAAAGTCTCATTTCATGGTTCTCCGTCTGCACTGAGACAGTGGAAGACATCAGTTCCTCCTACCAAGAGACATCCCCGTTCAGCTTGAAGTGCTTGTCAGGTTAGCAGCAGCTGCAAATGGGCACAACACCTGGGCTGGCGTGGCTTCTCAGATTGTGTTTTCAGCATTAGTTGTCTGTAGCTGACTTGCTGAGGTCTGTACCTGAAGGCTTAGTGCTTTACCAGCTGTGAAGAGAAATAGTAGGTAATATGGCTCGTTTGAAACCTTCACCGCAAACTCTCATTGTGTTGTGTTATTTTATACTAAAGGTAGCTTTTCTTTGTCTGGCAAATAAGATTTTGAAGTCAGTGGTTTTTAGAGGGGCTCCTCCTTGCCCTGAAAGCAGTAGCAGTAGCTTTTAAAAAGGTTAGGGAGAAGGGTTTCCTTTCCTGAGATGCAACGTCCCTCTCTCTCAGGGAAGGAAACCCACCCAGTTTGTGGGTCCAGAGGTTTTACTGAGCACAAAAATGAGATCCTTTTCTCTTCCCTGTTTTTCTTTCTGCTTCTGTATTTTATCAGGCTGGTATTTTCAGTGTGGTTGAGATCCCTTCACCCCAGGTACAAGGAAAAGCGTACCTGGAAAACTAGGACCTGAAAATAACCCACGGTGCGACCCCAGGCGACGAGAGCCGTGGTGGAGGCTGGGAGACAGGAAAACTTGCGGTTCATCACTGTCCTGCAGCACTGCCCAAACCATTTCAGAGATGAGGCGTGTGTTTAGTGCAGCTCCCGGCGCTGAGAGTTCCGTTTACCGAGACTTAGAAAGAGCCACAGGACTCAACCATTCTTCGGGAGCAAGCTGATGAACAGGGAAGGAGGATGACGTTTCTTGTTCATGGGTTCAAGTGCCGTACCAAGAATAAGGTTTGCAGTGTTAGTAGGGGTGCAAAATAGTTCCTGAAGATCTGTATTTCTTGGGGGCTGCTGTTCTGGTTAAAGGATTAAACTGCTTGAGCATCTTCCAGCCTACTGTCTGTCTCCACAGAGTCCTTTGGAGCTGAAGCGGTCTTTTAAAGCAGCCGGTTTGTACTCCTTGCGTAAAATTGCAGTCACTTTGGATTTATCTAGGGGGGATTTCCTAGTTTAGTGAGAAGAAAGCTGGGCCTGTTACATTTCAAGCAGATCAGGAGAATTAGGAATTCTTTATACTTCAGAATGAATGTTTTCTTTCTGCAGTCCTGAAAATGGGTTGCCTGATGTTGAGAGCGCAGTCCCAGTTGAACGCGGGCAATGTTTGCTGATTTTGATGACCTTTGGTGTTAGTCCACGGGCTCTGCGCTCAGTTGCTGACACACAGCTCTAGTTGAACTGCCAAAAAAACCACACTAAACAGTATAGATTACTAATTTGAAAACTATGACAATGTTTGCAATAATTTTACTGTTTTATAATTGCAAGTGGATAAAACTAATGTGTACACTGTACAGTTCACATGTGTTCTGATAAATAGTCTTACGTTTAGCTTGGTATTTGCTAATATGAAATATGAAATGGTATTTACAACGTACAACCACAGATTCAGTCAGGCACAAAAAGTACATGGCGAAGAAATCGGGTTAGCCTGAAAGCTGTGACTCCTGGAAGTACCAAGAGTTAAGAAAAGGAAAACCTAACATACACATCTATGCAGAAGTTGCTGGATGTGGTACTTGTTTAAAATGCGTTGGCTACCAAGCAAGTCCTCCTGTCTTAAGGTTTTAGTAATCAATTGTTCCCTTGCTTCTCCCCTTCCTTCCTTCTCCTCATACGTGCGCTTGTGTGCACACACTTCCCTTCCTTGCTGTGCACGTGCGCGTACATGTACACCTACACAGCCGTGCTTTCCTCGCTCCTCTCCTTCCCGCCCTGCCTGCTGGTGATCACTCGTAACGGTCAGGAGCGCGCTGCGCGCGGGGCGGTCGTGTGTCGCGTTTCGCCACGGACCGTGCTCCTGTCGGCGGCCGGCTTTCCGCCTTCAGCCGCATCTGCTCTTGTCTCCTATGCAACCGTGTAGTCCCCTTGCCTCGGAGGGGAGGGCTGGGCTGCGTCATCCATATGTCAATGGCTGACTAAGGCTTACATTTAGAAGAGATTCTGCGTTTGAAGTGTTAGTCCTGAAACTACTGGGAGTGACAGAGTGACAGAAGCAGGTTCCTCAGCTGGCTTTTTATAGCTAATATTCAGGATTTGTGAGCTATACACCTGTTCAAGTACCCCCTTCGAGGACAGCCAGAGGTGGAAATTTTTCCCTGATGTAGCTAACTTAAAGTTTTATTTCTTTGTAACTACACTTGGAAGTGTGAAAAATTTCCAGATGTGTAAAGAGACAGAAGGTGTATTGCAGAAGGTCTTGCATACCTGTAAGCTGATGAGTTTGTCTTAGTCTAACCCCAGAAGCAGGACCTGTGTCTGAACAGGTATTCCAAACCCAGGATCTTAATTAATGACTAGTTTCAGTACTGGATTTAAACGAAAAAAAACAAAACAAAAAAAAAAAAAACCCACAAAAAAACCCCACCAAACCAAACCTATACATTTGTTTTGCCGTAGATTACTGAAGCTTCTGGTTTGCCCATGCTGAATTCAGAGCTCAGCCTCTATTTCTCCAAACGTTCCTCTCCGATTTTATGTGGCTCTGTACTGAAGGGAGCGATGCAGTTTCTGCTGCAGAAGTCCATGCCAGCATACGCTCTGATGAGGAGATGGGTGTAGCGCTGGCATGTGGGCTTGGAGCACGTGCTTGCTTTTCACCTCTCCCAGTTGTACCTGGTGGGCCCGTGTCTTTACGTGCAGTGGTCTCAAAAGGGAGTAACGGAGCTCAGAGATCCAAACTATAAAGCTTGCCGAAGAGCAGTGTCCCGAGCCTGGCAGGGCAGTTATATCCTATGTATCACACAAACTAGCAACCTGTGGATCTGATTTTTCTCCTAACTGTGCTCATGGCACTGTGGGCCTCGGATCGCTGGGAATGGCGCTGAGGGCGCAGGCGGTGCCCGGGCCGTACTGGCGTGCGGCCGCCCCTCCCAGGCGCTGGGTTTCCGCACAGGCGGGTTAGTCCCGAAGCGGGGCTGCGTTGCGGGGTCCCAGGGAGGCAGGGGCACAGCCCTGTGCCCCCGCAGTGCCCAGCCCCGGTCCTAAGCCCCTGGTTCCTTGTGTCTGTCGAGCACTTGGAGCCAAATCAAGGATGTCCTGCTGCGGTGCTGGCCCGGTTTCCTTCTGGTAATTATAGTCTGCCTTTTAGTCTCTTCTGTTGCTTCAGCTTCAGGGTTTTGTCTTCCTGCAGCTGTTGCTGTTGTGTCCTCCTTTTTCCAGTCTCACCAGTGCGGAGCGTGCTGTTCGGTTGTTGCTGTGAGGAGCTGCTAACTCCAGCTTCTCTTCCCGTCAGCTGGCAGCGTGCCTGCGGGGTTCGGAAGAGGCCCTTGACGTGTGAGATGCTCTGGATGGGGGAGAGGGCCTGGAGGTCGCCTCTTCTCCACAGTCTAAGCACCGCTCCAGGGAGCAGCTCAGTGCAGGAATGATCACGACTCAGTTCTTGAATTTTCCGCTGGTTTCTCACTCTTGCTTCATATTTTGCGTTACTTAATATTTGGCAGCATCCAGATTTCCCCAATATATGGATCTAGCTCCTACTGTATTTTGTCCCTAAAATTCTTGGTTCTAAAGGGTCTTGGAAAGAGTTCTCATCTTGTTGCAGGGGTCATATGAGCATCTAATCTCTGTAAGTTTTTAAGCTGCATCAAAGCTCATTTTCCCCCCCCGCCATCTCTGCTCCCTGCAGTTTTACTGAGTAACTTCAGGAAAGAAGTGCTGCCAGTGCCAACGAGCTGCCCGGTGCTGCGCCTCCCTGGCTGCTGATGCATCTGGGGACCCGGCCGAGGGGAGGTGCGGGGAGACCGCCCGGCGCAGCGAGGGCCTCGGGTGCGCGGTGCCTGCGTCCCCTCCCTACTCTTCTCGTGCTGTCTGGATTGACGGGGCTGTTTCTGTTCTTAGGTGGGAACGGCGGTGTGCCCCCACGTTATCGAGGCTTGATCCCGTCCTCTGGCTTCTGCTGGTGGTTTTGGCTTCTGCTGAGCAAGGCTTTGGAGAACCGAGGCGAGGGCAGCCCCCACGGGAGTCGTTGCCGCAGCGGGACTTGCATCAGCTCGCTGCGGGGTTGCAACTTGCCGGAGTTGTTTGAATTTTGTTTGCATGGAAGACCAGTTGTTGGCACTCCTTTTATGATGTTTCTATTTCTTTGCGGGTATAGAAATCTACTTTTAACAGCACGGAACGGCAGTGCACTGTTGACACGCTTTGGGAGTGTAACAGAACTTCCTGGAGAAAACGTGCATTCCTCTCCGGCGAGGAGTGAGCCTGATGTCTCTTAATGGAGGTGATATACAGCCTGGTAGGTCGGGTTTGGTTTTGTTGCTCTGTAAAGCTCGTGAAGATTGTGTGATTATATCAAGTAGAATAATGAGCATATTTTCATGTATTTTCATGGATGTATTCATTGCTTTATATGGAGAAATTATCTATCTGAATAGCAGTAGAATTCCTGTGAACCAAGCTGGGTCACACCCGACGTAAACTGCTTCCTAAATAAGGCCGATGACGTTCTGTACAAGGAATTTCACCTCCCTTCCCTTTCACCCCTGTTACACGGGGTCTGCTACCCTTAGTAGATAAAAGGTCTTAGAAGTCTGTTGGTTTCTCTGTATAGATACCCGTTTTTGAGAGTGAAATCTGCTGTAAGAATGTAGAACAGTTCCCAGGAAAAGTGAATTGTGGCCTTTTTATGTTGTGTGTTTGAATTTCTTGTTGTTGTGTTAGATTGCGATGCAAAATCTAGTGTGCGCCCTGAACTTGCACAAGCACGGAAATTGTTTCGGTTTCTGTATTTAGCCTGGACAGGTTTTTTTAGCGGAGATGTCTCACTAGACTCTCGCAACAGGGTGGGTGCCTTTTGGCCTGGTTCTTGCTCCCAGCCGGTCTGGAGTGCGGCCGATGAAGCCAGAAGTTATCTGGCAGCGTGCGGCGCAATGCAGCGTTACGCAAGGCCGCGCAGTGCGTTGCTGTAACGCTCTGCTGCGAGCCCCACCTGACTGGCTGATTCCAAAGATTTTGCAGATGTGGGGTGGAATCCTCATTTGTATAGGTCAGTGAGTGATACTAACATTTCCCGTTAAAAGCCTTCTTTACAATGGCTTTGCTAGGTTGCATTTGGTGTGCCGTTTGTTAGAGCGGTGCTCTTGTGATCAGAGAAGCGCAATATCTGATGTTCCCATAAGGTAATCAATTTTTAGAGACTCTCTTAACCATTTAACCCTGAGAATGAACTGGATTTCCTGTGTTTCTGGTTTGTGCAGTCATTTGCAGGCGCTACGTTGCAGTTTTGAGTACGTGGTGGTAGGGTCGGTTAGGCTGTCTGGATTTTCATCCGTGTTCTGTGCGTGCTTCTGCTTCAGGGCTGCAGCAGCGCGTCCCGATCTCTGCCTGATGCGCAGAGCTGCTGAAAGGGAAGGGCTGTGAGGCGACGTGCGTTGTGGCAGCGCGTTACCGAACGGGATTAGGAGCGGCGTTGCTGGTGGAGCAGTGCTGGCGTTTGTGGCTGCGTGTTGGTGAAATGACAGTGATCTCTCGCTGCGAGCCCAGGTCCGTACCAGAGACTGGGCGGCGTATTGCAGTTTGGTGGCTGCGTGCAGCCTGGTTGCAGAATTGCACACGTGCTGTTTTGATTGCCACCTTCCTTTTTGCTTTTCCGTCATCCTTTGCCCTCTGGGTCCTGTTCTCTAACATCACAGAAGTGTCCACAAAAAAGTACCATGGAATCAAACTTGTACGTGACCTGCGCATTGCAGCAAGTTAGGAGAATGATTTTTAAAAAGCCCCAGACCTGACAAACCTGAGCACTGTAGTGTCTGTCAGAGCCTCTGAGAGTCACCTGGCTCACAGGGACAGACAAAAAGGAAAAATGGAAAGGTATGTCCTTGTACTTGTGCTGGTCGCAGTCAAGCTGCGTGGCTAGTGCTGCAGGAAACTTCCAAAAGCCCACTTCCATTGTGTCACTTCTGGCAGTTCCCGGTACTTCAGCCTTGGGAGCACCTTGCATACTCCGAATTAATGGTTCGGGAGATCTCAGGCTTTGATTATGTATGGCTTGTATTGCATCAGTCTCTGGCTTTGTGACCATCTGTCTCTGTCCTAGGGGAGAAACAGTATTTGCTGTGAACAGAAAACACCACTGAGACGGGGAAGCAGCCGTGAGGCGAGGGTGACTTTTTGGCTTTTTAAAAATGAGTCTGAAGGAGTTGGGCTTGGTGGCATAAGGTGCTGTGGGTCAGCGCCGTCACAGACGGGGTGATGAGCCTTTGCTTTGCGTCTTCTAAACACAACAGTAAAACACCTTTTCTTTGACAGGGAGGTGGAGGGTAGTGAGGTGTGAGGTTTCTTCTCGCACCGCTGACTGCGGTGGTTAAAATGCTGTTGCTGGCTCTGTGTTGTACTCGAGTCCTTCTGTGACCATTACTTTCTAATTAAGAGTTTCAGCCTTCCAGGAGATCACATTGGTCTTCTGAAAGTTGTATTTAGTGATTATTAAATAGCAGTGTTTCCGTGGTGCTATAAATAGAGCATGTTATTTATAGTTGGGTTTACGTCCTGCTGTGTGCCTTTGAATCTCCATTTTTAGTTCTGCTTGAACCTCGCTACCAACTCCATTGTTTTGTGTGTGCTGAGGGACACGTACATCGCCTTGATCCTATTGATTTGCTCCTGATTTGGCTGTCTGTTACCCTGCACCATTTTTTTGGCTCAAAGGTGCAGTTTTAAAAATAGCGTCCTGCGCCGAGCACAGCATGGACAGCCCTGTAGCTTTAAATCGCACGGTCCTGGCCCTCGTCTGCGCCTGGAGCAGATGCGCCCAGCCGACGGAGCAGCGCGTTCGCCCACGGCAGCGGCACGGGAGCTGTGCACGCAGCGATGCTCGCTTTGGCAGCGGCGCACTGTGGGTGCAGCGCGAGCCCGGGGCCCGCGGCGCGCGGCGGATGGATGGAGCGGGGTAGGCAGTGCGGGAGGCTGCCCGAGCAGCGCCCGGCGCTGGGGCCAGGGCTGCGGATGGCCGCGCGGTGATGTTTATGTGGTGCTGCTGTACCTGCGTCTGCTGCGAGAGGGACTTCTGTGAGCCTGCCAAGGTGAGGCGACGGCGGAGCATCGCTAGAACAGCGTTAGTTATCTTATGCGGCTGTTTCATTTAAATCTCCAGGAGAACGTGACCTCATTTTGTGGCATCAGCCTTGGAAATGCTCTGTTTTCCTCCAGGCGCTGCGGTTGAATTTCTGTGGTTGGTTTTTTGCATAGCTTTTCTTTGGAAGCTGGGAAGTATGAAAAAGACTCCTGTCTGAGTGAGTGTTGCAGTCTGTAAACAAGATCAAACGTGGCGCTGCGTTCGGGGGTTTTCTGGCTTTGTTGTTTTGGGCTTTGGCTTGCGTGACACAATGAGTGATGAAGAAGGGGCTAGCAAATGCAGCCTGGTGTTGGAGGAGTTTGGATTGGTAGCTTTTTAAATGTGACCTCTTGTTTTGCTGGGTTAGCTGTGCAAAATGTATTTTCAGGAAGTAGTAAACAAACTGCAGAATCATATTTTCCTCCAGGTAAAAAAAAGAGTCAGAGCGTACGGCTTCCCATGGAGTCGGTGACCTTCAAAAATGAAAAAGTACTTTCCCTTGGTTTCGTTAGCTGTGTAGCTAGGCATTGCCCTTTCACGAGTCTGAGTGAACAGTAAGCTGTATTTCTCTGCCCACGTGTATTAAATACTGAAGAGAGACAGTAAGGGCTTTGGCACACCGAACTCCAATGCGAAATAGAAGATATTTCTCTTTGTGTTGTTGCAGTTAGCTCCCCAGTGGATTCTTGCTCCTGTGTTTGGAGAAAAAAGAAACATGGATCCAGATGGGATTTTTTGCCATTTTCCTTTGCCGTAGGTGAATGTTTGCCAGGGTTTGTTATCATCTGCAGAAGACATGGTTGAGAAATCGTGTAGTGTTACTGTTGTGTTTGAAGCATATGTGTCTAATCACATTTATTTAATAGACTCGTTATTTTTCCCTGGGAAGATCTGGATCTCCTCTACTGGGACAGGTGCTTTTCTCACGGCATTTGTCAGACTCCATAATACAAATGACACACGGGTGGCCCTTGGGAGCGGCTCTGTTAGGAATGCGGAGTTGCGGTGGTGCGGATTGCCGAGGCAGAGGGCGGTCAGAACGGAGGGGACTGTTCATATTCCACGTTCCAGGCGGATAGAGCTGCATACTCTGCATCTTGGCGCGTGGAACGTCGGGCTAGTCCATCACCTCTGGAGCAGTGAGCGCAGGGTACCACGCTCTGCGCTCCCCCATCGGCACGGGCAGCCCTGCTGTCAGGGTAGCGCCAGAGCCTGCCTTGCGCTGTGGGGACGCTGCTGCAGCAAGGTTTGGCTCTGGGTGGGGCTCCAGATGAGGCCTCTGGCTTTTTACAAGAGTCCTGAAAGCAACGTAGTGATTTCAGCAGTTACTTAACTCCATGTTTGCTGTGGATTGCTAGACAAGCGCCCTGTTGCCTTGCTCTGCGGGGTGTTCGTCCCCCCTTGAACGCCCCTTTCTCTTTGATGTCGCATTGCTTGGTGTTTTCTGCTGCCAGGGTTCTGAAGGCACTCGTGCTGCGTGTGCAGCCTGGGGAGCCCGCGTCGTCTCGTGCTGTGGTGCCTACATGGCTCCTCCTTGTCCTTGACGAGCTAAGTTGGCGGCTTGGAGAACCCTTCCAGATGTGTCGGTGCTGATGTGGGAGCACCCTGCAGCACCCGGAGCCAAGCAGCGAGCTGCGTCGGAAGGGGAAAGGAATCTGGGAAGCCAGCTCTGTGGCACGGCTGTGTGGCAAGGGCAGTGCCAGACGGCACGCTGCGCGGGTGCGGTGTCAGAAGGGCTTTGCACGGGAAGCAGTACGTCCAGAACTGCTGTGCAGGAGTGGCAAAGAAACGCGTTCACAGGAATCGGCAATCCTGCTGGCTTGAAATCTTTATCTTTTTGTATAAACTGTTGATTGGATCAACTCTTAAAAACTTGCCCCAGGGTGAATTTTTGTTACAGTCATACTCTGTATTGTACCTGCAGAAAGAAACGACTAAAAATAAACAAAAGGAAGTGAAGTGAGTGTAGAAGTGCAGTAGTTGTGCTCATGTAACAGGAGCCCTTTAGATTAAATACTTGGAGACGACTTGCATGTTAAACTTCAACAGAGAAAAATCTGAAAAAGGGGGGGAAATCCTTGCTCTCAATGTGGCTGTTTAATGCAGAGTGATCACGCAGAGACGTTTGTTCCCCAGACTCCAGACCCAATGTGTTTTGTTGCTTTGCAAGTCAAATTTAACTTGTAATCTGAAAATTAAACTCTGTTCTTCACAAATGAATATGTAAGATGCAATAATAATCTGTATTTATCAGATAGCAGCTTGAAGCATAAAAAAAAAACCCAAACTACACTCTGGGGAGTGTTAACAATTGTTTTGTCTCTAAGGTAATGATGTGATTCAGATATACTGGGGAAACCAGAGTGAGGTTTCTTTAAAAAAACAAAACAAAATGGGAAAAAAAAAAAACCCTGTCCTTTTACATAGTCACTTTCTGATAAAAGCTTGTATAAACTTGTTTCCAAATCCACCCCCTCCTCCCAGTTCCTGTGCTTCATTTCTGTTCTGCTTTACCTCATTTCCTATCTTTATTATTGTAACTTCTGGTCTTGATAGGCAGTCCCTCCTTGATTAAAAATCTGCAGCTGCCAAAATAAACATATCTTTTGCTATGTCATCCTTTTCCACCTCAAAAATCAAGTTTCTGCAAGCCCTCCCGTATAATTCAGTCTTTCCTATTTTTCCGTTTGGATTGTTTTATCACTCCCTTGGACTTGCCTTACCCGAAATGCCAGTGTTGCTGCCCCGTTTATTCTGCCAGTTTTCTTCTTGACTAGTCTGTAGCCTTGGAAAACCATTACTGAATGGACTACTAAGCCTTACTCTTTTGCGTTCCAAAATACCATTTCTGAAGATTTCAGAAGTTTGAGGTCTCTTTGGCAGCAATTGGTTTTTTTAAAAGAATTAAAGGATCCACAGACGTTGTTTTCCGGGAGATGTTACACCGTGTTGTGTCAGTAAATAAGCGGGCAGAGCTGGCACCTGGTCCTGCGAGTCTCCGTCCGTGAGAGGAAACGGCTTCTGTGACCACTGCGCCTCAGCCCCCTGCTCCTGGCCGATGGGCACTCAGGGGCGCGTGCGTGAGCCGCCGGCGGGAAAGGAGCAGGCCAGCCCTGCGGCCCCAGTTACCTCCTAACCAGTCAGTAAGTGATCGCATTTGCTTCCGAGAGGCGCCGTGCCCAGGCAGGTGGATTGCAAGAGGGGACGGCGTCGAGCCCACCATGCTCAGCGGCACAGCAGGGCACGGCCGTAGGCAGCGATTGCGCCATGCTAACAGAGGCTCCCCTGCGGAACGGGTTGCCTTGGTTGTGATGGATGCAGCGTGCGATTCTTTGATACAGCAGGTACCACGTCATGTGGCAGCAGCATCTTGCACCGTTCCCCTCGCCCCACAGCGACTGCTGGAGTTGAAATACTGGTCATCTTCGGGGATTGCTGCTGACAAGAGGGAAATACAGCTGGTTGCTTTATAGCAGACTCTGGTTTTGGTGCTTGAAGCAGCAGATGAAGTCAGATCTCCATTTCCGTTGAATTAGGTAACAAGGCCGTGAGAGCCCTGCTGCAGCCGGCTTTCGCAGGCACCAAGCGGTGGGTGAGGTTTGTACGCGTACCTCGCGCTACAGCCTGGTGTACCTTGCTTCTGGCGCCAGCACCAAGGCGGCCAGTCCCATGTCCCCGGGTCCCTTTTCCCTCCTGTAGTGTACGCAGTTTGCGAAGCCTCATGGTGAGCCAGGTCCGGGAACTCGTTAAGAATAAAAGCCTCTGCCGGTTCCTTACCGCTGGGCCGCTCCTGGTGCGGGCCGGTGCCCAGGCGAGCTCGCGCCGCGGCCCGCAGGGAGCTGCCGTTCCTGTGTCCCCCCGCTGCCAATCCAGAGTCGGGCGGGGAGCTGCCCGGCTGGGCCCTCCACCAAAGAAAGGGGACGCTGGGCATCCGCGGGTCTCTGGAGCGTGTGGTGACGCGTTGTCTGCAGGGTTCCCGCCAGCCCTTCTGTCCCTTGTTAGGCGCCTGCCACCTCCGGCCTTTCTGCGGGGCGAGGACGCGCTGGCCACGCGGCAGCGCTGGGGCCCGCGCGGGCGGCTCTGGGCTAGCAGGCGCACCGTCAGCGCGCCCGGGTTGTGGCCATCATCGCTCTGGATTGCTTGACTGCTGTGAGTAAGGCATAAAGCCATTTCCTCACAGTGTTCCCAGTGTTGGTTCCCTGCTCTAGCCGTTGTCTTACGCAGGCAAAGGGACTGTACTGGAATTTTTTCTTGTATTTTTTTCATGGTCATTTTTCAGCTTTGTCTTCTCAGTGGTTTTTTTGTTGTTTTTTTTTTTACATAAGCAGGATGATTTTCCCACCATTTTGAGGGTTAATTGCCCACAGCCCAAGGCTGTTTATCTCTTTTAGAAACACCAATTATAATCTAACAAATGAGCTGTACTATGACCAATACACAGCAAGCTTCCCTGAGCTGTCCATCTGTGTGCGTGCTTCCCTTTGCCCGCGTTGGTTCTGATTTGGATCTGGGAGCGCAACAGGGACAGCTCCAGGCAGTTGCTGGCGGTGATGACCAGCAGTTCCTGTGGGTAGGGAGATGGAAACCTGTTAACATGCAAGGCTGCTCTAGTTTCTAAAGATGTGGCTGGCTAATAAAATTTTGCAGAATAACTGCACAGTATGTCATGAGGAATCACACTGCACTTGTTCTTTTTTTTTGTTTTTTTCTTTTTATTCCTCTTGGCAGTACAGCCGAGGCAGTGTGACGTAGTGCAGGAGCACGTATGGGCACAGCGTGCGTGCTGAGGGGATGGACTCTTACACGGATCCACACGTGCGTGGGCCGTTGTGTTTGTAGGGGTGGTTCAGTGCAGCAGCATTTGGGTCTTCTGTCTGTATTTAATCGAGGCGAACAAACAGAAATCTCCCTTAGGTATGCTACTACACAAGGTTTGCAATGATGTAAAGATGCAATTTGAAATAAATAAGCAACCAAAGAGTTGGTAGCATCGAATGCGTTGTAGTGTGGCAGCAGACAGACAAAAAGGGGTACAGGTCCAAGTTTTTATTAGATATATGCACAAATGTTATCTGTGGGCATGGAACCTCTGTTCCTGGAGGTGCTCAAAAGCTGCCTGGGCAGGATCCTGGGCAGGTGGCCCGTGGTGGCCCTGTCTGAGCGGGGGCTCGGACCAGCTGATGCCCAGAGGTCCCTTCAGCCCCAACCAGCTGTGATTCTCTAGCACGCTTTAAAAAGCGAAGCATTAGCAGAAGCCACCCCAACTGCAGGCCGTAAATAGCCTATTACCTCACCCAGGGGGGTCAGGCGGGGTAATTAGTATTACTTATTTGTTGACTTTGGGAGCCATGATAAGTTTTGCAATGCGCTGTGTCCGTGTCAGATGCAGCAGGGACATACACACTGGCTGCTCACGTGGCAGTAGGGTTGGTGCCGCCGTGACTCAGGCGTTTGAAGAACGATGTGCTGCAGGTGTCACGCGGGGAGATGACTTCTGTCTGTCGATGGCACTTAACTGGGTATGTCACAGGTACCTCATCGTAATTCACGATGCTCGGATATCTCTGTTGTCCCTCATGTGGATTCTGTGTGTGGCTCCATGCAAATGTGCATTTAGATGGTTTAATGCAGATCTATAATGATACTGAGGCCTAATGGCATCAGTATGTCTTTTGCTCTGTACAAATACTGAAGTAGCGAGAAATGAGGAAAATTGCAGGGCCAGATGAGGAATGGCTGTGTAATTACAAGACGCTGAGGTTAACGTTAGGCCCTGTCCCTGTATCAAGAGTTGTGGTTTTGCCGCAGCCAGAGGCTTCAGGCTCTCAGTTTCACACCTCTGAAACAGGCAGTGCTTCTTGAAGTGCAGGGCCTGTGGAACTAACCTAACTCCTTTTCCCTAGCATTCGGTTTGTCTATCAGCAGCAGACCATAAGCAACTGGTAAAGTACAATATTTTCCAAAATAAATTTGGTGCTGTCTTTGTAGTAGTACTGTCCATTTTCAAAACCCACAGTTTCGTATGCGTTTCGTTTGTTTTGGTCTTTTGTTCTTTCTGCAGAGAACTTTCTCAAGCACTTGTAGTTTTCACTGTTTTGTTTATTTGTATTAATTTGTGGTGGGTTTCCCCTCCCCCTACACATTTCATATAAAGGCACCTTAAAATAGCTTGTTGGTTGGAGTTCAGAGCCACGGCGCAGCAGTCGGGCAGGAAGCACGTAGCTCGGGATCCAGCTGGCAGCGTGAGGGGAGCTGAGGGAAGTCAGTTACCTCCTCAGCTGAGGAAGCGGTTACCGGTCTCGAGCGCTCAGTTAATAGTTCGGACAAATACAGGTCGTGTTCTGGGAGCACAA
Source organism: Tetrax tetrax (assembly GCA_009806455.1). NCBI lineage: Eukaryota > Metazoa > Chordata > Aves > Otidiformes > Otididae > Tetrax > Tetrax tetrax. Next base: position 46,987 of record WHYT01014105.1, read on the forward strand.
AGAGCAAGCAGTGGGCCCTCGCTTCACGTCGGGGATCAGGGAGGGCACTCCGCTTACCTGCGGTGTCACTGAGGCCTGGGGTCGCGCGGTCGCAGGACGTGTGCTCCACAGGTCCCAGCCTCGCGGGGGTCCGATGGAGCCGTGGGGCGGGCACGTGCCTTTGGGCGCTGTGACTCTGCAGACATGGTCAGACATGAAGGATGCTCTTTTTTTTTTTCTCCCCCTCTCTGATTTTTATTCCCCCTAAGGTGTTAATTAGAGATCTCCTTTACCAATGAGCTAAGTGCTTTGGATCTGCTGTGGAGGGCTGTGGGTCTCCGCTCCTGCGAGTGCCCGTCGGCCCGAGTGGCCCTGCCTCCGCCGCTGCCCGTGCCTGGCCCCGCACCTGCCGCGCGCCGTCCCGGCCAGCCACGTGCTGACGATGCTCTTAGCGAGGAGTGGTTCCAAACAGGAAGCCTAAAACCTGTGACTTCCTGTGAGTCTCCTGGATTTTGCTGCTTGTATCACTGTACTGCCTTCAGCACAGTGGGAAAAAGGAAACAAAACAACAACTGAATTTTCTCGTGATTAATTTTCACTGCCGCTCGCCTGCTCAGTCACCGGGAAGCGTGATTAATCGGGGCGCCTCAGGGCTGTTAGCTCCCTTCCGGGGCCGCTCTCCGCAGCTGGCATCCGCAGCTCCCTCTCTCACCTTGCCCTGTCTATTTTTATACCAAGTGATGTGACACTTTCCAGTCACATTTTTAAAGCTCCGAGTAGGGAGGAGGAAGCGGGAGCTGAGCAGTCTCCTTCCAGCAGGCTTGCTGGGAGCTCTGCTGCTCGCCCTGCTTGTGTAAACACCCAGTGCGTCGTCTCGGTGCGACTGGCACGCGCAGGAGGGCGAAACACCGTTACAGGAACTGTTGTGTTTCATCTTCAGCCCAAAGGCAAAATCACAGGCTCTTTTCGAACTGTGTGTTGCAGAATAGATATGTAGAAAAACTTTACAGGAGGGAAAGCCTGGCAGTGTTGAAAGTGCTAGGGATTTGGTGAGATGTGGAGGGGGAGAGGTCCTCAGGGGATCTCCTTGGGCGCGCGGCGAACGCCAGAGCAGGTTTCGGTGTACGTCCTGGCAGGAGGCCGTGCAGGTCCGCTCTGTCTGGGCTGACTCAGTATGCTGGAAAATTGTATTGCAAGGGAGATTAACTCATGGAATTGTAATCCCTACTTTTATGCAAACATTGCCCATTTACAGTATTTTATTTACCAGCATCTTTTCAGGATAGATTGCCAGTCATGTTAAATCAATAATACGTCACCAGCGTTTCTCAGGGACCCGGTTTGTGCTGAGTCTTTCCTTTCTAAAGCCTTGTCAATACAGAGAAAGTACTTAAATTATCTCAGTTCTGTTCCAGACGAGCACTCTGTACAGCTGTTTGCTTTTAATTGGAAAAAAACCCCTCCTTGTTATTCCAGAATAACATGCACACAGCTGGTAATTATAAAGTAATTATCCCAGCATGGTTTCTTCTACTATAGCTGTTCTGGTTTATTTTCTGTCACAGGTATAGGAAGTTAGCCTGAGGAGATAGCCTGAAGTCAATTGACTTTAAAAGGGGGGAAGAGAAAGTTTCTACAAAATTTTTCTCTCACAAAAGTTGTGTCTGAGGGGAAGAATGTACTATATTAGTGCAGTTTACAGTAACTATCCACACGTACACTAACTAGATCCAACTGGGAGTAAATTAAGCTGACAGAAACTATTGCAAAGTAAAAAAGCATATAAAGTATATAAAGTATTGAAGTCCTGTTAGTTCTACGACACTGAAATGTGCAGATTTCCGCTCAGAGCAAATCTGTGCTGTGGAAGAGCTGACAGCCCAACATGATCAGCTGTTGTTTGGTTCTGGGTCGCTGCGTCAATCCCGCTCTTGCTCATCTTTACCACTGCCCAGTACAACAGTATTTGTTTATTTAAAAAAAAAAAGAGTTATTTCAAATTACCTTATGAAAACTTTGCATCAAATCTGTGGATCTTTAGTTTTTTCTTCTGCCTTTAATACTGAAATTTCCTTCCACTGGAGTAGATACAGATCGTTACAAATGGATTGATTGGGTTCCTTTGGAGAAGCCAGCTTGTTTTGTAAGGCAATTAAGAGGAGTAATAAGATTGTATCAGTGTGCTGAATAGAAAAGCCTTACGCTGAGCTGCTTTGCGGATTACGGCAAGTTGGCAAAGCTGCCGATGGAGCCGCGTGCTCTTGTACATAAAGGGTCTGTGGACAAGGAGCCACGGGGACAGTTATGCCGAGGGGAGCTGGGTGACGCTCTCTAGGTCCGGCATGCCCTGTGCACACGGGATCTTTGTTTCCTTTTAGACCATACGAAGAAATCGGGTCAGTGACAGTCCTAGGAAAATCTTAATGAAATTACGAGTTCCAAGCTGAGGTGTCTTACTGAATGTGCACTACTCTGAAATACACACGTCCATAGATCTCGGAGACGGCGTATTCTCTGTGCGGTACTAGTGTCATGCGTACTGCGGGTCGCACTGATTGATACGAACCCAGCACTGTTTTCCATTTCTGTATCCAGAGACCCGGCACATAAACGCACTTAAGAGAGCAGCGGATATTTCTGCAGCCAGTACAGACTGAAAACTGGTGTTCCGTGGTTTCCAGCAACTGAACTCCTCCAGAAAACCCATCAGTTGCGTTTTCCATAATCTGGTTGTTTTTCCTGTCGAGGTGAGGGGAACAGAGAACCCAGCGTAAGGCTGCTGCGAAGGAGCCGCGCTGGCCCTGCCCGCTGCGAGGTGTTAATTTTGTTGTGTTAAATCATAAATGTAGAACATTGAAACGGAGAGAGGGATGCAATTACCTCGGTTGGTTTTCGGCAGCGGGACCAGGCACCGGCGGGGAC
>WHYT01014105.1:49958-68902 GCA_009806455.1 Tetrax tetrax
CTGGGAGCGGGCGCGGCTGCTCCGCCGCGCCAAGGTAGGGCGCGAGGGGCTCGGGGCTCGGCGGGGCGGCCCGGGGACTCGCCCGGGCCGCAGGACCCCGGCGGCGGCGCTCGGGGCGCAGGGAGCGCGGCGGGGCGGCTGGCGCGCCCGGTCCCGCCGCCTTCCCGCCCAGCGGCCGCCTGCCTTCTGGTTCCTCCGTGTGGTTCGCTGGCGCTGAAACAGCGCTTAGGGGGTTTGGGGTTTTTATTTGGTTGTTGTTTTTAAAAAAATAGGGTTTGTGCTTCGAAACGGATAGTTTTCCTTCCAGCTGCAGCCCCTGCTCGCAGGGCTTGTCGCCAGCGCAGGCACGGCGGGCCTGGCAGCCGGGGCAGGGCGTGTTTCCAGGGGTCTGAAGGGCTCGCTGTTCCTCGGTCAAGCACCGGCCTCGGTAGATCTCTTGTTTTCTGGCAAGTTTTGTATCGCTTGCTTTCATATAAACAGATGAAGTACTGGGAATAACCTGTGTTTGCCGTATGTTTGGTCGGTGTGGCTTTTGCTCTTTCACAGTTACCGTCTGTCTTTTTGCTCACCAGCTGGTAGAGTTGCTGGCCTTACACCAAACTTCAGAGAACTCAGGCTGCCAGACATGACAGCCCTGTCTTGCTTTGTGCTTCAGTTTTTGGTTGTTTGAGGATGTTAAGTTGGCTTAAGTGTGAGGGGTTTGCTTTTTTCTCAGCTTTTACTAGATGTCTGTAAAGCACATGAAGTTCCATTTATTGTTGCTGTACCCTGGCCAGCTGAAAAAAGGTGCACTTCTGCAGAATTAGATCCACTTGTCAAGTTGGTTGGCACAAAGAAGGAAAGATTCTACATTAGTGAAGCTGATGATGAGCACTTACGTTTCTTTCTCTCCTTGCCCAGATCGAGCGATTGGAAGTCAGCAGCCTAGCGCAGACCTCCAGTGCAGTGGCCTCGAGCACTGATGGCAGCATCAATGCAGACTCTGTTGATGGAACCCCAGATCCTCAGCGTACAAAAGTGGCTATCACACACCTGCAACAGAAGATACTGAAGCTGACCGAGCAGATCAAAATCGAACAGACAGCCCGTGATGACAACGTGGCAGAGTACCTGAAACTGGCCAACAATGCAGACAAGCAGCAGAGCGCCCGCATTAAGCAAGTGTTTGAGAAGAAAAATCAAAAGTCAGCCCAGACCATCTTGCAGCTGCAGAAGAAACTAGAACATTACCATCGAAAGCTGCGAGAGATTGAACAGAATGGAATCCCTCGGCAGCCAAAGGATGTCTTCAGGGATATGCATCAGGGTTTGAAAGATGTTGGAGCAAAAGTCACTGGTTTCAGTGAGGGAGTAGTAGACAGCGTAAAAGGTGGACTTTCCAGTTTCTCCCAAGCCACGCATTCAGCAGCAGGCGCTGTGGTTTCCAAACCCCGGGAGATTGCCTCCCTCATAAGGAACAAGTTTGGGAGCGCAGACAACATTGCTAATCTGAAAGACTCCTTAGAAGAAAGCCAGGAAGATGGAACAGGAGGCAAGGCCCTAGGCATTATTCAGAACTTTCAGTCAAGCCCAAAATATGGCAGTGAAGAGGATTGCTCCAGTGCCACGTCTGGCTCAGTGGGAGCCAACAGCACAACAGGGGGCCCTGTGGGAGCTTCTGGCTCCAAAACAAACACTCTGGATATGCAGAGCTCAGGGTTTGATGCAATACTGCATGAGATTCAAGAAATTCGAGAGACGCAGGCGAGACTGGAAGAATCATTTGAGGACCTTAAGGTTCGCTATCAGAGGGATTACTCATTAATAATGCAGACTCTGCAGGAGGAGCGGTACAGGTACGTACTTTTGTACTTTGTTTCTGGATGAAGTACTGTGAGCTGCAGAGCAGCAGCGTCCTGGGTAGCACTACTCAGCAAGCTGTTCCCAGCTGTCTGATTCAGAAGGGAAGTTTTGTGATCTCAGGATTTTGCCCTCCCAGGTCTGTCTTTTGTAAATATTGTTGTTTTGCTGCTCATCTCCCTTTCTGTGCAAGAAAGAAATAGCAAGGAAAAGGTTATTTCCTGGTGTTTTCAAGATAAAAAGTCAAGCCAGAGAAGTTTAGAAAGGTGTCCCAAAAGACCAGGAGTACACTGATGCAGTTACTGTTATCCAGACAGTGCTTTGCCCTGCAAAAATCCTGCAGAGGTTTGAGTCAGGGCAAGAGAGGGGCTGCAGGTGCACGGTATCCTCACCCTGACCCTCCAACGCTCAGATCCATAGCTACTAGAGAAAGACAGATCCAGCTTGGTTAGGACCCTCCAAAAAGACGTGATCTTGCCCACGTGCCAAAACTAGGATATCCCCTTCCCTTCTCCGCTCGGCCCCATAGTAGCAGGGTTCAGCGAAGTGAAGTTAAATGTCAGAACGCTTTCTCTTCCTGTTTCTTGCTGGGCGGGAGAGACCTCTCGGTGAACTGCCCGGTGCTGTCCAGCAGAACATCTGGCATCCTCCCAGTCACATCCTGAGAGCAAGGGCTCACCCCAGGCTCTGGAGGGAAGAGTTACCAGCTGTCCTTCTGCAGCCCTTCAGGACACTGCAGTCTAGACCAACAGGATTCTTAAACTGTGCTTTTTAAACTTAAATAACAAACACAAGAGGCCCAACTCCTCATTCTGATGGAGGACATGAGGCTTTTGTAATGAGGTTGCTCATGGCCTTCGTCACTTTGGCCAGGCTGTGAAGCACAACCTGTGAGGCTCAGAAGAGCTGCTGGGTGTGGGGCCAGGCTTTCTGAAGTACCGTGTGCTGCTTGCTGCGTTGGTTTGCACAGTGTGGCATGGAGCTGCCCTACAGCTCTTCAGACATGCTGGTGCCAGATCATTGGAAAAACGTTTGAAAAGGCTTTGCCTGCTAGGATCTTGTAGAGACAGCAAGCTTTCTGTGTGCTTTGCAAAGCTTGGACAGACAAAGCCAGACCAACACCACTTTCTAATCCTGCTTTGCAACAATCAGCGATTTGACTGAAACCAGAGCCCAGCACAGCAACTTTGGTCCTAGTGCTTCATTGTCATGAAGTCACGTAACGAAAGGATGTGGAGTTTGATCTTGCGCTCCGCAGCAGAGAGGGGTCCCACTGTCTGGTGCGGTGTAGGTTGTTGTTTCGCGCATACAGCAGCATGGCTCATCCTCGGGCTCTGGAGGGAAGTGCCGCTCAGGGTGCAGTGCTGTATGCAAGCACAGTACAGCTGAAGGAGCAGCCTGAAAGTACAACAGAAGACCTTGGGGACTGATGTATGTTATCAGCTAAACTGGCTAGTTGTTCCTGAAACAGCTTAGCGGGGTTCTGGCGGGTCCTCATACGAGTGCCGTGTGGAGTCCTGGCTGTCGTGTGCTGTTAACCTTCCCTGAGTGCTCCCCTGAGGTGATCCTGCTGCCTAACCACTACCCGAGGCAGCCTGGAGTGCAAAGGTTCTGGGAGAATCTGTATTTGGCTTATAAATGCTTAAAAATATAGTAATTTAGACTTGCCATTTGGAATGTTCGTGCCAATTAGTTAAAGGTGTGACATTTAAAGAGGACCCGGTAAACCACACAGTGCCCTTGTCTCTGCAGGCTCTCAGAGGCAAGCAGGTAACTGCACGGTCTGCAGGAGCTCATGGGTTAATCACAGCGACATTAACACCTGATTGTGCAAGTGTAGATTCTTGAAATGCCGTGAAGGTAAAAGCCAGCATCACCCTGAGAACTGTAAGGTTGTGTCGTGTCTGAGGGCAGAGAGGATGCTGCTGCCTTGGCGGAGAGGGCTGGCGTCTGTTCCTCTGACTGGGAACCCGTCTCGTTCCCCAGCTCTCTTCAGAAAAAAAGGAAAGAGGGGAATAGAGGTTGTGGTTTGAAGCTGGGAGGCTGGGGATCCAAATTAATCATAACTGGCTTTAAAAGTTATAAATACCTCATAACTGCTCTATTTCTGGGAAGCTTTCAAAAACAAGCACAGAGGTCAGCTGGAGCTTAAAAAGAGTATTTTGGAGAAGCCTTTGCTCATAGGGCAACTCTGAGTGTTTGTATTGTACCTGGAAGCTGCATGTTCTACTTTTTTGCAAGTTCTGATCTTTTGTCCTTGCCTGCTCGTGCAATTTCTGTTTAACGTCATGGCATGCCCCGCAAGTTTTCCATGACCACCTCTGTCTCCTCCCTTGTCCTCCCTGCTTCCAGACCTTGCCTACCAGTCAGTGTAGCTGCCAGTTTGGTGACTGGCTCCGGGGCAGGGACTTGCTGGTGCGGTTGCTCCGGTTCTTCCGCCCCGGCGCTGCAGGGTGCCCGGGCTGGCCGGGTGGCACCTCCGAGGCCGGGGCAGGCTGTGCCACCCTTCCCGCCTGCTGGCAGCACGTGCCGGCCCCGGAGCACCGCGCCACTCCGCCGCGGCTGAGTCATCAAGGAAGGAAGGTTCTGGTGACGCCTTGGCCGTCATTGTATTCCTTCCGCACCAGGAGCGGGCGCTGAAGTAGCCTGTTGCTTATCTCATCTCTTGGAAGGGGGTGGTTGTTTACTGATATGGGCAGGAACTTTCTGTGCTGTTGAGACTGAAATAAAGTTCCTGCTGAGTATTTTCATCTTGCGTGTGCCTTGAGGAACCTGTTTGTACGTGGTAAAATCATGAGCTCACGTATTTGGAGCGTGGCCAGTCTGAGGGTTTAGGTTTCTTCCCAAGCCCAGCATCCGTGGAAAGGGCGTTTGGGTCTCGCACGCTCCTGTCAGGAGAAATCTGCCAGCCAGAGGGCTAGACGCTGGCATGTTCCTTTGTCCCATTTTTGTTGTAGTCTGATTGTTGGACGTCAGTCTGTTCTTGGGATTTATTTTAAGAGATCCCACGTGCTAAACCTTTGCGGTCCAGCAGGGTTGGAGAGGCCTCTCCGCAGTGCGGCTGGGCGGTGCAGGCAGCGTGCTGGGGCAGGCGGCGCTCGCCCAGCCGTGGGGGCACGGAAACGGCCCTGCAAAACTGTCGCCTTCCACCAGGGAAGGTGGGAGCTGGAAGCACAGCGCTCTGCTCCTTGGGTGTCATCTGGATAGAAGACTTGGGGTGCATTGCGAATAGCTGCTGCTTTCAGGTGTTACTCTGCTGTTGAAAGCGGTGTGTTCAGTAGCAGAACAATGCGTTTCAGTGACAAATAAAGGTCAGATGAGATTTTCTGTGACATAGCTGTAAAGATAAAAAGGTCCATCTTGAGAGATTCTTGAAGAGAGATGGTAAAGTCCCTTCACAGTGTAGTGTGAAGATCTTTTAGCATCAGCTTGGTCAGATTTTCTTCACTTCCCAGAGCACTTACTGAGTGTGGATAAGATCTTAATTGTCATGTCTCTCCCTTGCATACGCTGTATTAGCCGTGTATTTTGCAGCCATTATCTTAAAATGCCTTAAAGCTTTTAAAAAATGAGATGATCCTAATTGTGTTTCTTAGCCTTTTTCAAATCAGTTCCCCGATTCCCAAAGAGCAAGCCTCATAAAACGTGTGGAAATCTGACAAGGCTTTTTTGGATGCATTGTTCCCAAATCCTGTACTTCAGCTGAGCACCCCGGCGGTTTACTGGGCGACTTTCATATGAACATCTCTGGTGATCTCCAAGATACTTGTGACCGTTGTCACCAGGCTGTTGTACAGAAAGGTTTCTGTGCTGGAGCTTGTTAATCTAGACGGTAGTAATTTTAAAGGGAAATTTCACATTTTAGCTAGTGAAAAAATAATTCCTGGACTCAAATGAGGAATTTTCCGTAGCTGAAATAAAGTGGGATTTGATAATTGAAAGCACTGCTGCATTCACAGACAAGTTTAGAGTCTGTTGCGTAGACACTGGCACTGATATGTTAGAGAAGGAGGTGTGAGTATAATCATAACCATCTGGACAGGTGTCCTATCCTCTTTATTTTTGTCATCCCTCTGAGTAAAATGTGAAGCATCCTTCAACAGGAAAACCCTGGCGTTGGGCCCTGTAAGTCACATGAACCCCCTTTGGCTTTTCAAATTTGAACACCAGTAGAAAATAGCAGGAAAAAAAAAAATCATTTTCTAAATTGTAGATAATGGGACAAGGAGTGAAAAGGAGATGAATGGAGGAAGTGTAATTTCAAAAATAAGGTAGGTGGTTTGGGTTTTGGTTTTTGTTTTGGTTTCTTCGTTGAGGTTTTTGTTGGGGTTTGGGTTTTTTGTTGGTTTTTTTTTTTTTGTAAATAAAAAAAAAATTAAAATATAAACCCAATTCCAGCAGTTGCCTAACATGCCAGTTTCTGAAAGTGCAGGTGATTCTTGGGTGCAAACTGCAAAAGCTCTGTGGTCAAGCAGGGAAATGAAGTGTGTTTAGGGAACAAGCCGGTAGCCCTGCATTCAGGGCTAATCACACTGTGCTTTAACTCTTAACTGTACGGATTTGCAGGGTTTCCTTATGTTTCCTGTAGATTGAGGTAGTTTTGAAGTTATTAACACACAATTGGTTCTTGTTAGAGAACAGGATTTAAGCTGCCTGGCAACAGCCGTTTTATGAAGGGCGTTTATGTGGGAGGAGGTTAAAAGACAATATATTTTCAGATATGTTTAAGTCGCTTTTTGTGTAATAAACCCACTGGAGAATTTTGTAATATATTAACAAACTGAATATATTTCAAGTAATTTATGCTGTCTTGGGAATTAGAGTGGGTTTAGTTGCAATTTCTTGGGTTTTGGCAAGTTGGGCTTTTTTACACTGAGTGGGAATGAATGGCAATATTAATTATCTGGGCTCCTTCTTCATTAGCCAGTCTTCACGTGGCCATTCCCTTGTTTGCAGCTTGTCGTTCTTGGGAAACCAGTTCTGCTGTGTGTCCTGTCTTGGCTGCGCAGCTACCGCGGCACCTTTCTGGGCTGGGCTGTGTCAGCCAGTGGCTGTTTTAGTCTCACTTTCCTTGACCACACGTGTTTCATTGCAGGAAATTGCCGTGCTGTGTCTGACTCCTTCCTAGTTTAAAGCAGTATTGCATTGGGAATATACCTGAAAATTCTCTTCCACCTTCTCAGTTGAAAACAAAACCCCAAGACTATGTTAAAGGCTAGCTTGTGCCTACAGATTCTGAAGACTTAGCTTGTGAGGCACCAAAAAAATCTAACCCAAAAAAAACTAGAAGCAGGATTTTTATCTTAGTTTCAGAACTTGTAATTAAATGCTTTGTTCTAGATAAATATTGTTTATTCATTTTGTTCACGTGCGTGTGTGTATAAATTAAATTCAGAGAGTCAGAAGGGAATTGAAATTAAGACAAGGAATTATCTCTGTGTTTAATTCCTTAGAAATTTCTGTTATTAGTATCAGGGGTCAGATGATAAGGGCTGTACGGCAGGCTCTTTCCCTGCTGTTAGAATGAGTGGACAGTCGGTGGAAATCAGAGCGGAAAAGCCCCGACAGCCACAATAGCTGTACCCATATCTTCATTACCATCAGAGCTCTCGCTCGGAATGAGCCAAGAATGAGAAACGCGCGGGAAGCGCGGTGGCAGAGGATGGGACGGAGGGAGCCCAGCTCGCCGCTCCCGACCCTGGAGCTGCGGCCTCTGTGTGTGTTTGCCTTTTGGGAGCATTAGAAATACTTGCCTGGTTTTAAAAGGGTATTGAAGCGTGAGTGGCTTGTAAATTTGGACCTGAAATTCCAAAAATGAAGTGCTATGTACAAATGCAAAGTATCTCTAATGTATTTTGGAAGTGCTGAAATAACATCATGGAACTATCACTGAACTCAGTTTAAAACTCTCAGGGAGAAACAGAACTGTTTCGCTCAGAACTGTCACGACGCAGTTGTTCTGGGCAGTTCTCTCCAGGACTGCTCCCAGTCCATTCACCAGTAGCAAACTGAAAAATAAGCCTGCAGGTTAATGATTCGTGTGCCCTCCTTACAAGTAGTACAACGATCTTTGCTAGTGAAGCTGAGTTGTTCATGGGAGATAAAGGAAAAACGAGTCAAGATATCCCTGGGACCTCACGTGTTGAGACCAGACAGGGCCATCATGTTATCTGAGGCACTGGTCACATTACATTTCTGTCGTTTTTATGCCCGTTACTGTTCAGAGTGTAGATGAAAATGCTTAAGAGCTTTTGATACTAGAAGGGAACTGTTTGGTTTGAAAAAAAAACTTGGGGAATAACTTACTCTGTTCTAATTCTGTCTTTCATTTCTTTCATCATGTGACAGTTGTCATTTAACCGCCCTGTGTGTTTTTCCCCAGGACAGAAACAGGATTAACATGACTGTACCTGGTAGAATGGATTTCCTTAATTCCCAGTGAGAGAGCCTCGCATTGTAATGCGTGCTTGTATAATGAGTGAGGTAGCCACACTAGTTTTCAGTACAAAATCTGTGATTTTGTTGCTTGATTGTTACTGGTGTAATTTTGCCATCCTGTTCTCATTAAAGCTACTGTACCATGTATATCATTTCTAGATGTGAAAGACTTGAAGAGCAGCTAAATGACCTGACTGAGCTCCACCAGAATGAGATCCTCAATTTGAAACAGGAGCTGGCCAGCATGGAGGAGAAAATTGCCTATCAGTCTTACGAGCGAGCCCGGGACATCCAGGTGGGTGGCGGAAACAAGGACACCCAGGTCCTGTCTTCACCTGCTCTTCCTGTAACTCATGCACTTTTGAAATACTTCTGTGATCCCGTATGTGGTTTTAATCCTTGCTAGCGCTGCACGTTGACAAGTTCTGAAAGGGCCTTTACGCATCTCTGACCCTGGGTATCTCTCCTTTGGGAAGGAGGGGCTGTGCCCGAGCATCAGCAGGCAGGTTCATCTGCAGAGGGAGCCTGCCGCGTGGTCCTGAGCAGTTTCTAAAGCAGTTGCAGCAAGGCGGAAGCCTGGATCCACTTTTTGTTCAGGATTTTGTAGAGTAGTGGAAACTAATGGGCCACGACCTGAACGCTTTTTTTACAGTAGCGTTCCCAGTAAACTGAGCCTAGGGTGTGTTTCTGTGTCACTGATTCTAGAGCAACAGTCACATATGTCTAAGGAAAACTGGCTTTGTGTGTCTGCTGCGTTGAGTCAGGAAACAATTCTTTCTGTTGGCTTTGCCCAAATAAGAAAGTATTTTTAAAAGAGAAGTTTCTTTCAGTATGTAAAAGACTAAAGCTAGGAAACAGATTATGCAGTTGGAGGGCCTTCCGCGGAGCAAGAGACCTGGTAAGTGATCTGCACAGCCGCTGAGCCTTATCAGGGCCTATCCAGAAACAGGTCTATTGTCCCTTTTAAATACTTGTGCTAGTTTTAGCAGGCACCTCAGTTTTGATCACTGACTTGAGGTATTTATAGCGTGAGCAGAGAATTGTAGGTCAGAGCTCTCCCTCTTTCCTGCCCTCGAGGTGCTTCAGCCGGGTCGTTTCCTCTGCAGACAGAGCAGGCCGCGCTTCTGGCACGCTGGTCGATGCCGCTGCACGCCGGTTGGGTCAGGGTCCTTCCAGGCTGCTTGCTGTTAGAGGAGCCGAGCAGTTTCACCCCGGACTTTCGGGGGCCGTAACTGAAGAGAAGCCCTCGTGGTTCGTTGACCTCCACAGACATGACGCAATGTCAGAGAAATGTAACAGGTGACAATGACCTTAAGTTAAGGTTAAAATAAATCAGTGTCTGTGAACAGTGGTGCTGTGGCCTCTGACAGAGTAAACAGGAGGCTCTCCCTTGGGGGAATGTTACACTATGCAGGTTTTGTTCTCCTGTCTAATTCAACATGGCAGCAAGAAGTAAGGTTGCAGTGGGGATTTCGCAATACCTTTTTTTGAATCTTCATTTTATGATTCAGTGCTTTTAGTGTAAACTTGCAAACTGGGACAGACTATTCCTCAGCATTGCTGGGGAAAAGGTAAGCGTTTTCTTGCATGAAAAACTAGTTAAGAGCATGGGCTGATGTTGCAGAGGAACAGTGGCAGAGCTCCGTTTGTAGGCAAGGACTCCTGGTCCCTATTCCAGCAATGAGTCGAGAGAGACTGCTACTTGCTGCAGACCTCTAGATGTTACCTGAAGCTGGCCTTCAGGTCTCGGGCCTTTAGGTCTGAGAAGAGCAACTCTGAGGGAGGATTAATGGAAAAATTGTACCTTTGTATCTCCAAGAGCAGAAATGTCTCATTGCATTAATTGCCTTGAAAGCCCTCCTTCTCCTCCCTAGCCCACCCGCTGCATGTCGCCAGTGCTGTACTGCAGGTTGGTCCGCTTGAGGCTCAGCGTGGTGGAAAGTTCTGAAAACAATCACCCCCGAGTCAACGGTGCTTTAGAGAGGTTGCTTTGTACAGGATAGCCTTCTCCTTCCACGTGCTTTTGCCTTGCCTCTTCCTAGAGGCAGTTTCATAAACCTCGTACTTCTTACCCTTCTCCCAGACATCTCCTTTCTCAGCCCGCGCAGTGTCACCTGGAGCTGTGCCCGCGCCACAGCTTGTGGCAGCCTGGGGAAGGAGATCGTCCTCCTGTCATGCCAGCTGTGCAGTGCTGGCCCTGGTGCTCCTCAGACTTTCCCTGAGCTCATTTGGCTCATTAAGCACGCAGAATGCGGCCGAGCCTTTTTGTTAATTATTTTTGTTGACTTTGTTTTCTGCCAGGTTGGCTAGAGAGCTGAGTGGGCTCAGGAGGGGTTGGACAAGCACAAGCCACTGCAAGAAAAGTGACAGGGATGGGAGGCTCTGGGAATGTGCATCCCAGGAGAAGGAGGAGGAGGAGGAGGTGCTGACTGGACACAGCACCTTTGTCCCCTCAGGGGTCTCTTGAAACCAAAGCTGAAGTGAGCGCCTCGCTGGCTAGCGCCTCCTTTCTGGCCAGACAATGGCTGAGGGCTTTCAGCATCCTCCTCCCTCTGGGTCCCGTGCAAGGCAGGAGGGATGGAAAGGCCCTGGCGACGGTCGCACCACGTGCAGGGACAGGCAGCTGACAGTGCCACATGGCAGCTGCAGTGTCTGTTTGAACAAAGCTTGACTTCTGCCCAGCCTGCCATCTCTCTGGTGTAAATGAGACAATGTGGTGTGTTACAGACAGCAGGGCCTCGTGAACGAGGGGCTCCTCACCCTCAGCCACGTGAAATGGCACAGCTTCCTCTCCCCCGCGGCAGGCTGCGCAGTCAGCGTCGTGGCTCGTGTCCTGCAGCGGTGCAGAAGGCGTGAGGCAGGCGGCCCTGGTCTGGCCTAGTCGCCAAGGTAGGAGCGGGGCAGACTTGTGGGCGCTGGTGACCCAGCGGTGTGTTCTCGCTGACAGGAGGCGCTGGAAGCGTGCCAGACCCGCATCTCCAAGATGGAGCTGCAGCAGCAGCAGCAGCAAGTGGTGCAGCTGGAGGGGCTGGAGAACGCCACGGCCAGGAACCTGCTGGGGAAGTTCATCAACATCCTCCTGGCTGTCATGGCTGTCCTCCTCGTCTTCGTCTCCACTGTGGCCAACTGCATCGTGCCCCTCATGAAGACTCGCAATAGGACGTTCAGCACTTTATTTATAGTGGTTTTCATTGCCTTTTTGTGGAAGCACTGGGACGCCATCACCGGCTACTTGGAACGGTTCTTGTCTCCCCCAAGATGATGGCGGCAGGAACTGGCTGCGTTGCCCTCCTCCCGGCGCTCTCAGTGAGCAAGCGTGGCAAAGATTAAACAGCAACTACTCCGCTGAAGTTTTAAAGTGTCCGAGTGAATTTGTTTACATTTAGAATAACATTTTTTCTCTGCGAGATGCATTGCAATAGTATTTTTTAGATTTTATTCAAGAACTCTTTTTGGCGAGAATCCTGGATAATTTTTATGTAGCATGGTTCTCTTTGGATGCAAATCTTAAGATTCTTTAAAGTGTACAAAAGAAATAAATAAAATACAGAGATCTGGAGCATACCAACGGGCAATTTCAATTGTGGCTTGAACTACTGTACTAAACCTGTCAGGAAGAAGAGAACGTGGCTAGCTTACAATGAGCAAAGCTAAATCTAGTGCACAGCCTTGAATGATGGTACCACAGCAAACCTGTAACACTAAACTCTTACTGTGAAGTCTGCTCACATTCCATGTCCAAATGTATGCGTTCAAAGTGGTTTCTTTCGTTAACAAGAGAAAAACAACAGCGTGTGGATCTCTTTCCCAGCTCAGCATCGGGGTTCGCCGTTTGTGCTAACCTGACTTACAGTAACTCTCCATAAGGCTGGCTGACTTTGCTAAGCATACGAAGTGGAAGCTTCATGCCGTACACAGTAACTGCACGGTCGTGCTACAGTATTTTGAAGTAGTCCTTGAAATACTTACCTTTAAGCAGAAGCCCTTGGTCGCACTTTTAAGGTTTTTTTAATATATGTATATTCACAGATTTAAAAAAAATCCGAACAGCATACTTGAAGAGTGTAATACTCAAACTCTCAGTGCTTCCTTATTGTTTCTAATAGGATTTTTTATTATTATTATTATTATTATTATTATTATTGGGGGTTTTTTTGGAAGGGGTTGGGAGGGTCGTTACTTTTTTTTTTTCCTTTTAAATAAAGAAGTGATGTTTTTAAATGAAGAAATACGTGAATAATTGTGAGCCGTCTTGTCCTGAAACAGTTTTGAGGAGGGCAGAGAGTAGTTTCTAGTGCCAGCCTGTCTGGAACGCAGCGCTATTCATACGCCATTTATCTGTCCTCCTGAGCATACAGATGCAGCATCATGAGAAACATCTATCTTGTCCACACGCTTTTGTCATGCAGGGCTTTTTCTTTCTTTTTCCAGATGCGAAGGAAAGTATGTTTATATTTCTTATTTCCACATCCATCATCTCCCATTCCTGGCCTCAGGATAAGAATAAGGAATTTCTCTTCATCCCTTCCTAGGGAAAAGACAGGTTCTTTTAAGGAAAGAAATACTGAATCAACAGTCCACTTAAAAGAATGGTTGTCTCAGAAATGTCTCTGATGTACTTTTAAAATAAACCCCTGAAAACTGAAACCAAAGTTTTCCTCCTGTCAGGCTCTGGTAAGATCATTTGTGTGTCTGTGTCGAGATGTTCTTCGTACACTCTATCTGTGTGCTGTGCCATAGAGAACGTCCTCTTCGTCAGCCGTGGTGGCAAGTACTTGGTGTAGGTACCTTTTTGAAGCTCTAGCGGAGATGTCAGCTTCAAATGTGACTCTTGAGTGCTGGCAACATGCTGTTGCTGGTGACCCGTTGGTACTGGCAGGCAGACTTCATGCCCAAGGAATCTGCGTTCACTCTTTGCTGTTTCTTTAACTGGTGTCCCTTTCACCATAACAAAGCCAAGACTGAACTTCCTTCTCCATGAAATCCAAAAAGACTCCAGGATTCTCTTTCAGAACCATTTGTGGTGTTTAGTTAGATCTTACTGTTTTCCTTCCTTCCAGGCTTAAGTTCCCTCTAGGAACCAAATGTTGCCCAAGTGACCTAAACATTGAAATCACGCGTATACGTATACGGAGCGTGTACGTCATGTATTTAAAAACAGATATACAGAAGCCTAGGACTTCATGCTATGAGGCAAATTCTGGGTTCTGAGAAATTCCCTCAAACTAGGTTAACAGCTTTGAGGGTCTTCTGACTGCCAGCAGAGGTGAGCCCTCTGCTGTCCAACCATCTTTCTTCCTTCAAAGATTCTGTCTATTTTTTTCCGTAGTCACAGGAAACTCAGGTACCCCCCTCCCCAGGGATCCCAGCACACCTCTCTCCTCATCACCATGTGTGCTAATCTGCTCCCATCCTACTTAAAACACAAATTGCCAATTGCAACTTACTCAAGCCAAAAATAATCATGCTTTCCACAGACTTGCAGACAGAGCAAAGATTGCATAAACGTTCCCTCCCTGGACTGTGCTTCTAGCTCCAGCACACTCTCTTCTCTCCACCGCCGTTCTCTGGCTGATTCAAATTACATGGGTAACTGTCGTCTTCCCGTTACGTAAATTTTGTCAGAAACAAAGGCATGAATAACAGTAAGAACTGATTTGGCACATAATTGAAAAGCTTTGTTGCCTTTATTTCTGAAGCCTGGCCTTTGCACCTCTCTTTTCCTCGGTTTTGATGACACTAGAATTGCTCACAATAGGTTTTTGTGTGGTCAAAGCAGGAAGGAGTTGAAAGCCAGTGGATCTGGACGCTCAGTGCCACTCGTCCATAGTATTTGAAGGAAGTGTTTGTCCTTCTTCTTTTATATCCTGATTTCATTTACTCTCTCAACTCTGTGTTGTCTTCAGTAAATACCATTTGCTAATTTGCCAGAAGGCGCAGGCTTAATAGAAACTTATCGCCTCAAAACTGTTTGGTGAAGGCCCTGTACTTGTGGTTCGGGACAATGTTTGTCTGTCTGTCTCTTTCTCTCTCGACAGTCTCTTCCATTCCAGAAAGCTGTCTGCAGTAATGCCATATATGATGCTGCATCCACTTTTCATACCCTAACACAACTGCCACGTGTTTTGCCTTTTGCATTAGCAGAACGTTTGGGGGTTTTCCTCCCTCTTCAATTTGAAGGTCTGTGATGATTTCTGATAGCGTAATAATGATGATATTGTTGGAAATGTGATTCTAGCTTTAAAGCTCCCTTTCCTTGTAAGTGGTTGTGTTTGCTTTCTTGATGAAGCGTTTCTGGATGACGCGTAGAAGACATTTTTTGCCATGGATGTGAGCGTGCGTGTGAGTACCTTTTATTAGCCTTCTTCACGGATGTAAACTTTTTAGTGCCCGTCTCCAAGTTGCAGAGTGTTTCCCAAAACATTTCAGATTCAGAGTTGAAACGATTCTGAAACTGGTTAGATAAGTTTAGGACATATCAACTTGGCATATTAAAAGGGAAGAATATAATGGACTGTGTTAGTTCAAAAAGGAGCAGCTCTTTGTAGAAATTCTGCAGTTCAGATGAAGGTCATCTGTTCCCCCATTTGTTCTCTCAATGTAGAGAAGAAAAAAAATCTTGATGCAAAAAAATTTACCATTTTAAATTTTACAAAGTTCTCTTGGCCTCATTCTTTTAATTTACTGGTACTGAGCATGCCTACAGCAATTCTTTCATTGGTGTATTGCAGCCCCGTAAGTTCTTAGGGTCTGATCAGATTAAATGTCGAATTCTGTACGTGTTGCACTGGGACAGAAAAGCACTGTCTTTCAGCTTTGAAAATATGCTTTTTTTTTTTTTTTTTTTTTTTTAAAAAGCAGCATTATAACAAAAGAAGCCAAGCTACAAAGGGGTTCGAGATCAGGTAGTTTTGCCAGTTTTTAAGTGAATTCTGAATGTGGCTAAAGAGTTACAAACCCTGTGTGTCTGTGTTGTGTATGCCAGGTGGTATAGTCGTAGGCAATTGACTTAGCTGTAAGTGTGTTTTAAAAGTGTAAAAAGATAAACAGAAAAACTCACTTGCACGGGTTGAAAAGTACAGAAATGACACTTGTGAACGTAACACTGTAGTTTATAGATCTTAAGCTGCTAATTGTTGAGAGAGATTTACATTTGTCTTGTCTGATTGTCGCAGATTTATCTGTGGCACTTTTACTGTATATAAAAAACTTTAAATAAAGACCTCAGCTATTAACACTGGCCTAATTTGGATGTTTCCAAAGGGATGAGGGTGCGAGGGGCGGTCAGGAAAAAAATGAGGGGTGTATTAAAACTGTGCTGATCCCTAATAGCTTAAAATTCGAGCAAGTTCTCCGTAGAGAGGATATAAAACTTCATCCTATCATCAGCCATACACCACCTGGGCAGGGCGAGAACAAGTTGGCCACATCGTTTGTGGACAGAGGAGGAGGAAGAGCAGCACTGCATTCTTCCTCATCCCTTTCCTTCCAGTCCTCGAGCCTGGGCCAGCCTCTCTGCAGGGTCAGCAGCATTCCTGCCGACGCTGGCCTGCGTGTGGCTCGGCACCGCAGCGTTTCTGCACCCGCCCTGCCTGCCGCGCTAAGCCTCAGTTCGGAGGTGGGTACAACTGGGTGAGATGGCTTCCCCAAGCAGTGTCCGTCTGAAGAACCGGGAGGTGGTCCTGTATTTTCCACCTGGGAGCAGGTCTGTAACTGGACTGCCCCAGTTGGGAGGGAGTGGGGGCTCCTTTGGACGTTTTCCTTACTGGGATTGCAGGATCAGCTCTGTGCTGAGCTGCACGTGCAAAGCAGGGTGTGATTCTAGCGTCACCTGTACTTCTCACGTGGATCGTGTGATGCGACAGCTCCGGGACACGGCTCAGCTTGACACGGAAGAATTCAGCTGGTAGAACGGCACTCGCTAACTGAAAGCCCGCTCCCTCTTCCTCTGAGGAAGGGCGAGAGCCCGTGTGATGTTGGGTGGGCCACCACTCTAAATACAACTATTTTGTCTACCAAGTTTTGTAGAATTTCTGAATTCTTTAGTATTTGTACAAGCTGGAAGTGAGCAGATTCCTCACTGACGTGGAGAAAGTACTCATTCCTCTTGGTTTTTGGTCATGTGGCCTTGAGAACACGGAACTGGGAAGGGAATGGCCACAACTTTTTTAAGGTGAAGGGACTGAGTAATTTTCTGTTCTCACAAAAAAAAAAAAAAGATACAAGTGCTGTAAAACCAGCAAAAGATCCAAAAGCAAAAGCAGCTGTTTGCAGTGATTTTCTTCCCATGGTCTCCCAGAATGAACCAGAATGCAAATTCCAGCAGATTATGGGTGCAGCATATGCACAGGACTGCTTTTGCTAGAGCTGTCTGGGTCAAGACAGGAGATGGGTGCTGGTTGTGAAGTTTAATGTTCCTCTGTTCTTTTGGGGCGGTCACCTGATGGGTGCTGGCCCCGGTATGGGTGTTGAACATGGCTCAGGACCAACAGAGGGGGCATGATGATCGAGGGTGAAAGCAGTGGCTTTCTACTCCCACGTCAACAGTTTTGATATCATCATTTAGGGGATTAAGAGTCACTACTCAGCTTTTTGGTTAGTCTGTGGGAAGTGGTTGGATAGCTCCACCCAGGTCCTGGGGGACAAACAGGAATGTGGCAAGGGTATGGTTGTGCTGTGTTGCCACAGTGGAGGCAAAGTATTGGCTGATCTTCCTTACTGGAGCAGTCATTCCCCCAGGTCAGATCACAGCATGTTGACAGTAAAGACACGGACCAGTTGGAGAGGGTGCAGAGGAGGCCACGCAGATGCTGAGAGGGCTGGAGCAGCTCTGCTGTGAGGCCAGGCTGGGAGAGCTGGGGCTGTTCAGCCTGGAGAAGAGGAGGCTCCGGGGAGAGCTGAGAGCGGCTCCCAGTGCCCAAAGGGGGCTGCAGGAAAGGTGGGGAGAGACTCTTCAGCAGGGTCTGATGCAACAGGACAAGGGGTCATGGTTTAAAAGTAGAGGGAGGTAGATTTAGACTTGACATAAGGAAAAAAATTTTTACACTGAGGGCGGTGGAGCACTGGCCCAGGCTGCCCAGAGAGGTGGTGGATGCCCCATCCCTGGAAACATTCCAGGCCAGGTTGGCCGGGGCTCTGAGCAACCTGATCCGGTTGGAGATGTCCCTGCTCCGTCCAGGGGGGTTGGACTGGGTGGGCTTTGAAGGTCCCTTCCCACCCAAACCATTCTGTGATTCTCTGAGTTGATAGTGGAAATTTGGGCAGATAGCCCTGCCACAAGAATCTGTTTTCAAGTTGTTTCTTAACAAACCCTAAATCCACTTTTTCCTTCAAAAGACACTTGGTTAGGGGTTTGTTGGCCTCAGCGGAGCCTCCCCCACTGACTGGAGTTCAACAGAAGTGGGAAGTGGGTTCTCTGCTGCCTGAGTTAGAACATCCCGGGGCACACCAGCTGCTGAGAGGTTCAGTCCCTGGCCAGATCCCCTCTGAACTTGGGAATCTCCTCTGAAGGAGTCAGCACGTTCGTGTGCCCTGCCTGGGCCAGCCCTGGCCCAAAGGGGAAAATAAGGAATGCTGACACAAAATAGGGAATGCTGGGAAGCTGTGGTGTGTTTTCAGCCTCCCTCCCCGGTGCAGGTTTGCCTGTGCACAGCTGACAGCAACTTGCATCGCAATCAGGTCTGAAGGCGTTCAGAAGTTCCTGCGCTACACACAAAAGCACTCCGGTCCCGCAGGCGTTCACGAGCGGGTGCCTGCCACGACAGCCTTGAGCACGTCCCTCTCTCCAACTTCATTGTTTGAAGTAAACTTCTGTGCCTCACGCTAGCTCTGCCAGGCAGGGGCTGGGAGCCCTACCAAGCGACCCGCCAGCCTGTCTGGCCCGCACAGGGGCAGGTGAGCGTGACACCCGCTGCTCCGGCTGCGGGCCCCGCAGTTCCGGGGAGATGGAGCTGCCGCGCCCGCGCATCCCCCGCGTCTCTCCAGCCCCTTCCTCTCAACACAAGCTCCGGGCCGAGGCGGCTCCCACTCATCCTTGGCCTTGCTGACAGTGTCCCTGCGGGGGCTGCTGACACAGGGGAGCG
The DNA here is from genome assembly GCA_009806455.1 of Tetrax tetrax. Taxonomy (NCBI): domain Eukaryota; kingdom Metazoa; phylum Chordata; class Aves; order Otidiformes; family Otididae; genus Tetrax; species Tetrax tetrax. The sequence continues at coordinate 68,318 of WHYT01014105.1, forward strand.
GACGGAGGGGGAGGGAGCTTCTCGTTCGGGCGGGGAGGGCACGGTGACCGGGAAGGCACGGCTCGTCCTCCTCAGGCACGCGCTGAGGGCCCAGGGCCGTTTTGGAAATGAAGGCCCCGCTTGCCGGGGGAGGGATGCGGAGCAGGGCGCGGGGTCACACGAGGAGCGGGTCTCGCTTCGCCGCTGGAGCGCTGCTCGGCGGAAAACCTCGCCCGGCACCGACGGCGCCCTGCTCCCGCCCGCGGCCGCGCAGCAGGGGCGTCACGGCGGCGCCCGCCCGATCACGCACCCGCGTTCCGCTGCGGACGGGCTGTCAGCGACCGCCGGCCCGCGGCCCCTCTGCGCGCCCCCCTTTCCCGCCCGGGAACGCAGCCCAGCTCCCCACCGGCACCCCGGGAATCCCGCGGGAGTCTGGGCCCGGGCCGCCTCACGGCACGGGCGCTGCCGGGGGCCTCACGCGGGGCCGTGACCCGAGCCGCTCTCATCTGAACGGGGATGACCGGCGGGACCGACTGAGCCGCCGGCACCGAGCACGGCCGGGACCGACTGAACGGCCGGGACCGACTGAACGGCCGGGACCGACCA
>WHYT01014105.1:68922-82201 GCA_009806455.1 Tetrax tetrax
CGGCCCCGCCCCCTGCGCGAGGAGTTTCCCGCTCCGCCGGGCGCGCGGCGGCCCGAGGCGCGGGGGCGGGTCCAGCCCCGCGCGGGGCGGGGGCGGGCCGGTGCCCCGCAGCCCAGGGCCGGTGCGGACCCCCGGCGGCCCTGCGCGGCCCGAGGGAGGGCAGGGACCCCCGGGGGGGCGTGTTTGTCCCGCAGGGGCCGTTTGCCTGCGTGCCCCCGGGCTGCGTGTGGCTGCCCAGCGACGGGAGGGGGCGCGGGGAGCAGCCCTGGGTGCTGGCGTAGCCCAGCTCGCCCCACGCGCAGCCGGAACCGCCGTGCTCCCCAGCGCAGCCGTCTCCTCTGGTTCGCTGTCGCGTTTCCCCCAGAGCAGCGCCGGGGAACGAGCGGGGAGGCGGAGACCGTGACCCGCTCAGCCGCACCAACTCCTCGCCGCGGCTCCGGAGCACCCTGCCCAACACCCCGGCTCTCCTCTCTGTCGCTGGGCCACAGGCAACTGCGGCCGCACGTCACAGACCCAGCGCTGCTCCTGTGTGCGGGACCCCTGTCCCCCACGGCTCGGCGTCACTACAGGAGTGACTCGGTGTGACGGCTGCCGGAATCCTCCCCTCTGCCGGGTGTTGGTGCGGGTGAGGAGTAGCCTCTCGCTGCTCAGGCTCGGCAGTCCCGCTCCGGATCCCGCGCACACATTGCCTGCACAGCATCCAGGCCCGTGCTCAGCTCCGACGTCTGCACGGAAAGGGATCGTGTGGCCACAGGCCATGGCTCCGCCACACTCATTGCCCCGGCCCTGGAGGGAGCTGCTCCAAAGCGTAATTGTTTATGGCACACGTTGATGGCTCTCACGTAAAGCTGAATGCTCTGCTGCTGTTGTGTTAAGCACGGCTGGGTCTGTGATTACAGTGCAAATTACTCATTTGTCTGATGTGGAGCTTTCCTCTCCTCTCCTCAAAGTGGAGCTGAAGTCTATAAAAATTTGGTGGTGTGCTCCTCCCTGCTTCACGTACCGTAGCTAGGGTGCCAGGCAGGCTCTGCCAGGCACACAGGTCCGACCCCGCTGCTGCCTCTCTTGTTCCCATTTGTGGCGCGGAGTGCCTTTGCTGGCAGCCCTGGCCCTCGAGGCTTGGTGCCTCCTCTGGCTCCCGCACAGCGTATTGTCCCGTTTCCTGACCTGCCCCAGCAGCAGCGGGGAGCCACGCTGGCCGAGGGTCCCCGGGGCCTGCCTCAGCCCTGCTCTGCTGGGGCTGCGTCCAGCAGCAGAGATCACACACAAAGGTGCCTATTCTCAGCTGCAGGGTAGGCTCCTAATAAAAAGAGAAGGGGAAAAGAACAATTTAAGATTTGGAGGTTCTCTGGGGACAGGACAGGAACAACAGTCACATTGATAAATCCCCGTTTCCTGACACTGGTGGGGGAAGGAGGCACCTCCTCAGGGGCAGCGCTGCAGAGTGGCGGGGGCCGGCGGTGGCAGCCAAGCCAACTCCGTGGGGAGCTGGCCCACGGCGCATGCAGGCGCATGGCAGCGCAGGCAGAGCTGGCAGGGACGAGCTGCCTGCTCCCTGGGGCGAGATAACCCTGCAGAGGCTCAGCCTGAAGATGCTCTCTCCTGTTAGCAAAATGCCCGCTGTCTGCCAGCCACGTCCCCCTCCCAAGCGCTGCCTAAAGCCAGCGCCTTTTGCCAGCGTTAACAGTGCGGTTAATTAATCACTGCGGGCAGGGTGCAGACACGGCCAGCGCTGGAGAGGGCACGGTGTGCAGAGGGAGGGCTGCCCATGGTGTGGGAAGAGGGCACGGCTGTCAGCTGGTAAAAGCAGCATGCTGACCAGGAAATGTCTTTTACTGGGCTCCTAAAAATCCCTTCCCCTCTCCCCATCACCAGGAAGCTCTGCTGTCCTGGACACTTTTTTGTTTGGCTCTGGCACATGGACAGTCGCAGGAGCTGTCACGGACCTGCACACAGGAATTCACCAGCTCAAAAAGCGAATGATCTGGGATGTCCTGCTTGACCCCTGAACAACTCAGGTCCTTCTGTGGGGCTCTGTGGGGACAGCTCAGCCCCACAGTGTGTTGCCCAGAAAGCCTGTGAGCAGAAGTTTGCACCTGGGGCTGAGACTCGGTGGCTCTGGGGATGGTGGCTTGGAACAGAGCTTGGTGCTGGCACGGCTGGCTCTCATGGAGTACCACGGCGGTGAAGCCGTTCCTGGGGAGTTCGTGGGGAGGCCTGGAGCCAGCTGCTGTGGAGTGCTGATGCCCGGGGGTGCATCTGCTTTTCCTCTGCTGCGCTGGCTGATAAACACAAAGTACGAAGAGGAGAGGGACAGATGGACTTGCCCAGTCTCCACGTCTGATGAGGCTCTGAGCCTCCATGAGGCTCTGAGCAACCTGATCTAGTCAGGGATGTCCCTGCTTCTTGCAGGGGGGTTGGACTAGATGACCTTTCAAGGTCCCTTCCAACTCTCTTACCATTCTATGATTCTATGATTCTATGATGAGGAAACATGGGCAAGGCATGGTTTGTAGGTCAAGATAACAGCTCTTGCTAGGCTAACCTAGATGTGTTTTATACACAGATGTAGCAGCAAGCAGGAGTGATAATGGCAGTGGAGATTTCTACTGTCTGAGTTACAAAAGGGCTTTTATTTAATTATGCTCAATTTGCTTTCTCTGTCTCCGGATTCCTGCACTGCCGGTGCTGGGCTGGCTGGTGCCTGCTGCCCAGAGGCAGCAGCAGGCAGCAAGGCAGCGGGTGCCCGCGCCCTGGGACCTGCCCTGACGCTGCTGGGGGGTGGCTGGAGGAGCCTTGCGTGGGCACTGAACCGGAGCTCAGTGCAGCGGTGCCGTAGGACCCCTCACGCCAGCCAGCTGCCCGCGCAACTGCGGGTGGGTGAAGCCCGTGCCCCTCCCGGCTGGCTTGGCTCGAGCCCCACGCTGATTTTATTGTGGCTGCAGCACCTGGCAGAGCTGGCACGTGCTCTGCCGCCTTCTATTTTTAAGACTTCCCTTTGAGCATGTGTGTGGGGTAGCTGCTGTCCCTGCAGATCTTGTCGGGGTGATGGTGAGGCTCAGCTGGTGGGAGACAGCTGCCCCTCCTCTGAATGGAGGCATCCAGAAGAGTCCTGGGTCCAGGCCAGCCAGGACCGTGAGGGTCCTCCCAGCTGCACCACCCAGAACAGAAGGCTTCACGCTGGAGTTTGCCCTTGCTGAGGCATCTCCCCCTGACGAGACCAGGGATAGGGCGGGAGGAGGTCTGTCCAGGGTGCCCCTGTGTAGCCAGCGGCCCCGCTGAGGCCACCATCACTGCGCCGGCAACCGGCAGCTCACAGACCCGTCGGGGCAGTGGGGACACAGCGCTGGTGCCCCCACGACGCCAGGCGGGTCACACCCAGGCTCAAGGCGCAGAGTGAGGACTGGGGGAAGCCGCGGTGGCCGGCCCTGAGGCTCACCGGCAGCTGAGTCGAGGCCCTGCTGGGCAAGCCCCGGTTTTGCTCCCGGGGCCTGGTGGGCCCCAGCCAGGGGTCTCACCCCGTGGGCGCAGGCTTTGGGCAGGGAGCGGGGGCAGGGGAGAGCAAGGATTAGCTATTTTTCTTGCCACACTTCCCGTTTCCGCTGCTTGTGGCCGTCCCTGCAGTCCGAAGCCAGATCACAGCTTTTAAAGGTGCTGGGTTTGCGTCTCTAGTAGCACGCTTCAGCTCTGACTCACTTCCTTTCCCACCACTGCTCGTCCTTGGCAAATGCCGAAGGAGGTCCCTCTGTGAGCTCCGGGCCAGGAGGCCGGCGGAGCAGCTACTGGCGTGCTTTGGTCTGTTTCCTTCAGCAGGAGCGGTTTCGGTAACTCGCCAGGTCACAGACACACAGGCGGATGTCCAGGACGTACCTGTGCTCCCTGAGCCCTGTCCCCCACCAGCGGGCTGCTTAGGAGGAGCAAGCCAACACTAATCAGTGCTCACATTCCTCTGTTTCCGTTTATTGTTGGCTTTGAGATTGTGGGCTCTTGCCCAGGATGTTTGATTTTTTTTTTTTTTTGTCCAGAGCATCTGGAAACCCTGAGATTTTCAGAGAGTGCAGGTGGTTGTCACAGCATACTGGTAGTCCATCTCTGCCCTTTCAAGGAAGGAGGATCTCAGGAGGGCTGGGTTTTCGTGAAAGAAGCTTCTAACAGATGCTTGAAGCTCTGGCTGAGGATGCAATAATTAATAGTCAGGAATGCCTGCCAAGCAGTTGGCAGAGCAGCCCTCCTCCAGCCAGGCACAGGGAGGTGGAATGGCATCCCCAGGGTCACCGACAGCATGGGGGCAGGCCTGGGGACAGGACTCTTGAGCCCTCTGGGCCACTGGCAGGAAGCTGGGCTGCTCCTGCAGGAGCGTGAACGGGAGCATGGGTGCCGAAGGGCCTCGCAGCGTGCCTGCTGCCGGGCGCCCGGTGCTCCCTCTCCAAGGTGGGCGCGGGCTGCCCCGGTGTTGGTGCTTGGCGCCTCCTGCTACAGCGGTAGGCAGGGTCCCCGCTCCCCTGAGGAGCCACACCAGTCTCCAGCCACTGCCTGAAGTCTCTTTGAGGGGTGGGAGAGATTTTGAGGCACCCGCCAGCCCCCAGTGCGTCCCCTCTGCTCGTGAGCCACGGGCAGGGGCAGAGCGCTTTTTTGTCATGCTCAGAAAAAAATCACATGAAGCTTCGTTGCTTTTCCACCTTGATTTACTACCAGCTTTGACAAGCTCTGTCTCTTGGCTCCTCTGATACTGCCAGCCGTGTCTAATGCTGTTGATTTGATAATATATCTAATCTGGCTTTCTTGAAAACGCCCGGTATCTCAGAGCTGCTGTTCTCCTACTTGAACCATCTTCTTTCCTCGCCTTCGTTCTCTTTCCCAGCTGGGGCCAATCTGTCCGGGAAATAGTCCAATTTGCTTCCATCTGATGGGAGCGGATCCCAGCTCAGTTCCCTTCATCTACTCTGGAGTTGAAATCAGCCTAGGTCATTATTTTGAAATCCTTCATTTTCCTCCTCTGCATTTTTGCCACTGCTTTTCTCCCTCAGCAGGGGGACTGGTGAAAGTACCTCTACATAGGTCTTCCTTCGGGGTTTTCGCAGAGCAACCACCACCCACTTGGCGTGACACGGGTGTTTGATGTCCAGACAAGACCCTCCCATGGTCCGAGGAGAAGCACCAGCATCCTGTGTTAGATACACCTTAAACCAGCAGTCTGGGCCAGGCCTCAGCCTCTCTGCAGGCACGCTCTGAGGGCCGGGGGCACCTGCCGCGCGCGGAGCCCCTCAAGCCTGGCGTGCAGTGCGCGGCGCCCTCCGTCACGGCCCTGCCACGGCTGCCAGCCGCCGTGTGGGCAGGCCGGGGTCTCCGTTACACGGTAGTGTACTGCTAAAGGACCTCTTGGCCCCTCTCGCTCGGTCAGCGCGGGCTGGACGGGACAAGGAAGGGCCTGTCTGGGTGTGCTGTCGTCCCGGGTACACAGCTGGTGCTGGGCAGCCACGGGTGTTAACGGCCTGAGCAGCCCCAGCTGCAGCCTCGCCCACACCCCTGCCCAGGGCCGGGGGATCATTTAAGCCCTGGCCTGGGCTATGCTGTTGGTGCTGCTTTCCAGTCTCTGGGAGGACTGTAGGCACCTTGTCTGCCTGCTGATGGCACTTGGCAGTAGATGCTGTCTGTGCCGTAAGAGCCCTCGCAAGAGAGGGTGAGGCAGGGGACTGTGCTGGGCCCAGGAGATGCAGCCAGCCCGTGGTGTGGGGTTTGCCCTGCGGCCCTCTGTGTGCTGGCACAGTGAGAGTGGGCACCTCAGTGCTCTGATTGCCTGGGGCCAGGAGACCGTGGTGGAGGAGTTCCCAGGCAGAGACATTGCTGATGCCATAACCGCACACAGAGCTTGCCCTTTTTTGATGCAGAGGCCCGCTGCTATGAGACCTGGGTCTGCTCTGCTGCTCAGCAATCTGCTGGAGGTGGGTCTGTGTGCGTGGATCTGCAATCAAACGGTTGCATCTGTCGGCCCCAAGAAGCATCATCAGGTGAGATCCAGGGAAACTCCTTGCACCAGCTCTGAAACACAGCTACATGGAGAGGCAAACGTGGCCTGTTCGGGAGCGAGGAGCATGGCTGCGTGGGCAGGCTGTGGAAGAGCTGGATGCATCCTACAGAGCTGCTGGACCTGCAGGTGGGTGATGTGCGGACACGCGAGGAGCTGCCAGGGCACCCTGCTCTCACTGGGCTGGTCTTCAGGCGTTACAACCACGGCAGCATTGGCCATCTGTGGCTTTCCTGTGCTGGGGAACTGAAGCTGGTGAAGTCCCTGAGAAAGTGCTCCCAGTTTGCACGACTCAGGGTTTCCAGAGCATTGCTGGTCACCTTGAGGTGGTGCGGGTGGGGGTGGCCACTGCGCAGTTCCCTGTGACCAGAGCCGTGCCCCCAAAGCCCGTACAGCCCTTGGTGAGGGGCCACCTGGGCAGCGAGGCTTCCTCCGCCCGCGTTGGGGCACAGGAGGGACGGTGGGGAGGCCAGACTGGCCCCTGCTTTGGGGCACCGGGCTCAGAGCCATCTTAGTGGGGTGTGCGTGTGGGTGCTCGTGGAAATAACGAGTTGGCCAGTGTAGCTGGTTGCCATGGTGGGTAGCTGCGTGTCCGTTTGGCCTGCAGTTGAAAGTGCTTTAAGCTTGTAAGCGAAGGAATGCGAACCTGTAGCAAAGTCCAGCCCCCTAAAAGAGGGGAGGTGACATGGCGGAACGCAGGGAGAGCTGGACGTGAGGTGCTTGGCTGTGCGCGGGCTGGAAGGGTCTTGCGGAGCGCAGGGCGTCTCTGCGCCTCGGCTGCTGTGCTGCCGCAGAGGGCAGGCCGGCACGTCTGAAACGGCCGCTGAGCTGCTTCTAACTTGATGGTGGTGAAAAGAGAATTGCTGCTGAATTGCCTAGTTTATGGATCCACCAAGTTAATTAGCCATGATTGATAAGCCACTGCCAGAATGAACCATACTGCAGGCTTATCTGTGTGTATAATCCCTGTTTGTGTGTTTAAAGATTGATAGGAGAGCCAAAAAAAAAAAAATCCAGACAAAATGATAAGGCTGAAGATGCATGGTGATGTCTTGGAAACTTAATTTAGCAGGGGAAATATCTCTTTTAAAACTACATTATTAACTGCTGTCAAGTGACAGCCGTTTGGCCTTCACGTGCTGCAGACGAATCCAGCCAAGCTGTGTCAGACCTCTCCTGAAAGCGCGGGGTGTGCCGCTAACCAGGCTCCTTCCCTGGCGCGCGGGGCGCGTAAAACCTGCGTGATTGCTTTGCGATGGGGCTTGTCAGCGGGGGCTGCAGCTGGGTTATGAATCACTTTAATTTGTCATGTGAGCTGGTTTCACACCAGTATCTCTGGAGGGAAAATGCTGGAAAGTTGGGGGAGGGAGAGGTGGGGATGTCAGATGCAACTCCCCCAGCCCCAGTTCTTAGTGGAAATGTCTCTCTCTCTCTACCAGCTAATGACTAGTCCCAGTTAAACAGAATGGAGCGAAGTGGCCAACATAAAATGTATGTGTTTTGTTTCCACATCTGAGTCTAACATGGCCACAAGTCACAGTCTGAAATGATTGTGGGTGTTATCAGTCACACAACCTGACATTTTGCCAAAAGGTCTCTTTTGTCTCTTCTCTGAAGTGTGAAAACAAGGGATGCTATTTCTTGTATTATGTAAAGAAAAATGTGGGTTTCAGTCTTAAGAAGTCATTAGATGAAGGAAACCAAAGAAGGAAGGAAAAATCAAGACCTTTTCCTTCAAATAATCACACAAATACTGGACCTCTAGGGACACATAATGGAAAACACTTTAGGAAGCACCTGAAAAACTGCCATGGAAATTTCCCAGTCCAGCCATCACATTGTCTCCTGCATCCTTTACTGGGACAATCTTGAGAAAAATCAACAAATCAGATGATAATCTGATTTTTTTTCTTTATTTTGTATTTATCCAGCTGCCATTAATAACAATGAAAATGAAATTATGCACCCCTGACTCTGAGTTCCCTTGACACTTAGTTAAAGTACACAATTATGCAAAATAGACTCCCACTGCATGTTATCCCAAGCAGCAAAGGCATAAACCAAACATAAGCCCCTCCACAGAGACAAATTACTCACCCGTCAAAAGAATTACTCACTGTGGACAAGTAGACTTTCACAAAGTTGATTTTTTAAGTGTGCAGATGAATGTTACAGCTGGTAAGAATTCATTAGTCAATTAATCTGCAGCAGAGGAAGAGATAAGGGGACACAGGTTTGTTTTTCTGAAGAGGAAACAGTGCTGCTTGGAAATGAAATGCCCTGTTCTCTTCCCTCCTCAAATGAGGAAGGTGTTTGATCATGTGAGCTTTAAGCTCACAATTAGCCCTCCTGAAATTAAAAGAATTAAAAGAATTACTTGTTTTCTTCACTAGAGTTGCACTGTCAGACATCTTGCGAAGATGACCGCTGGCTGTGAGAGAAGCCGTGAGTGTGAACATGTAATGCAAATGCCTTTTTCTAACGCTCTTCCCCAAGGTGCTGCCGTTGCTCTCCCGCTGCGCGCAGAGCAGGGGCCCGCGTGGCCACCTTGCAGTGGGGCTGGCTGTGGCTCTGTTGGCATTTGGCAGTGATGGGGCTGATAACGTGCCATTGAAAAGCGTCTCATCCTCAGCAGCCAGCCCAGCCCTTCAGCTCTTCCCAACAAATTACTCATCTGGCCTTGCAACAAGCAGCTCTCCACAGCAGCCTTGCTGCGATCCTGGTAAACAACATATGTGAGGATGAGCTGGGGGAGCTGCCGCAAAGGCATTTGCTGCTTTCAAATTCCGGCTCCCGCGTGGCACGCAGACCTGCTGTTACAGCAAGCAGAGCCCACCTGTCGGCAGCACAATCACAGAGGCTAAAATTGTGTATGTGCACGTGTGGTGACTGCAAAGCATCGCTGAGCCCCTCTGGATGAGCAGGATCAGGTGCCGCAGCAGCGGGGCACACCAGCGCGTCTGGCCGCGTACCTCATGCTGAAGTCTGTTTTGTGGCTAGCGGGTGATATTCTCAGTGTCCGTGTCTGCATCGTTACTGGGCGCTTCATAGATGTAATGCTAACCACAGCTGCCCTGGGACCAACCTCCTCCGTTACTTGGTATTTCCTAAATCCGTTCATTCTTCAGTTGCTTCTTCTGATGCTTCCCTCCGCAGGCTGTGTCCGTGGAGGATACGCACGTGAAAGGAGGGGGGAATTGGCCCCTTAGGGAGGAAGTAGGCATTGGCTGCTTTTTGTCTGATTCTGAAAGAAAAAAACTCCAGCCAGGAGCTGTTCTGATTAGATCTTAGTGTAAAACAGATGCAAAGTTTCATGCAACAAGTGAAGTGGCACAGGGAAACGGATGTGTTTTTACACACTGTCTTTCCCTGTCTCTTGCATGGGATCCAAGCTATTCGATCTGGAGCTGATTAAGTGTGAGACCCCAGCACAACAACAAAAGTATTGGCCACCAGTTTCTTAATGATCATCTGCGAGCTGGACTGCAATGTTCCTTTGCAACACAGGCCACAACAAGCTCTTCCCATTTTTTTACTCCTCCTTCCTTTCAGTCTTAGAAAGAATGAAAGAAAAACACAGGTTTGCTGATAGTGCCAGATCTGGAGGCAAGAGGTACATTTACATTCAAAACCTTGCATGAACGTCCAGCTGCAAGAGTTTCCAAGCAAGGCAAAAGCTAGCAAGTGAAAGAAGCTGGACAATTACACTCATTTGTCTGCCTTGTTTTCATTGAAATAATTCAGGCAAGGCCAACTGTGTTACTTGGATTCTCTAAGGTATAATTTAGACATGAGATGTTTACAATCAACTCTCATTTGCATCAATCGGGAGGAAAACATGGGATCTATTGGATAGTTCAACTGGTAGGTTAATTACTAGTTTAACCACTAACACTTATTCAACCTTCTGCATCTGAACAGCCACCGGGCTGGATCCTCGCACTCCTGCTGCAGTGCTTACTCTGCAGGTTGCGTGCACGCAAGAGGCGTGCAGGATGCAGCCCTGTGAGTGTGGCTCTGGCTTTGCTAAGCAGAATTGGTGCCAGAGATGGGTGTCTGACTGAAAGCCCTGGATGTGTTAGATCTGCTGGGAACAACATGCACTTCCTTTTTGCAGTCCCAGGAACGAACTCAAACAAGGATGGAGTTCACTGTGGGCCATGCTCTGTTGGCCCTGCTAGCAATGATTATTGAACTGCATAGAAAATAGCTTGATAAAATCCTTGGGACCGTTTGAGGCAGGAAACCTCTCCGTGTGTGCAAGGAGCTCGGGGACTGGCCCCCAGACTGAGTGCTGCACAGAAGTCTAAACACTGCTAAGCAAGGCTAAAATGAGCACAGCAATTGATCGACAGTTTTGATTGAAACCAGAAGTAAGTTTTGCTTTTTTTTTAATTTAAACCCAGGCTTAAATGGACATCACTTAGAAGAACATCGATCGCAAGATAAACCCAGTTGCATGAGAGGACCCTGAAGGTGAAAAGTACCATTAAGTAGGTTAAAGGAGCCTGCCCTTGTATGACAAGCTGTTCTCTGTCCGAGAGGACAGAGAGCACAGAGAGGGAGATAAGAAGATTATGAGGTCAGATTCCAGGTTACAGAAACCTCAGTGGCTCGCTCCATCTTGGGCACTGCTGTGTGGTTTGCAGGCGAGAGCCTAATAAGTGCCAGCTGTGTGGTTTTGGTGCTGCTTGCACCTCTCCTCTGAGAACTGACCCAAACCTGTCAGCTAATTCCTACGTGGCAGTGGCTCTCTGGGTGGGAACAAATTTTGGGTACTTAGCTACCTGGCCTGGAAGGACTTGCTGGCTGGGAGGAGGAAGGCCCCATATTTCATGACACGTCCTAAAGTCAGCTAGCAAAAAGTGTGTTTTCCCACTGTGACCTCTGACAGACCCTTGGTCTGCTGGCTGGGACGGCTGAGGCACTCCCTGGGGCAGGGAGAAACACTAGCAGGCTCGGCCCTGTGCGCTCAGGGCCGCGTGGCCCCGCAGCGCGGGAGGGAGACAAAACGGGGTCCTGTCCCAGGCCCAAGTAGGTGGTGTGGTGCTGATCCTTGGAGGGGGAAGTCAGCGGGTGAGAAATCCCAGGTTCAGGTCTGGGAAGATGCAAAAGCTGACGGAGCCCAAATGGGCCCCGATGGCGTGCGTGACAGGAGTTTATCTCTGTCCAGCCCCAGTGAACCAATCCTCCCCGCGCACCCTCGTCTCCAGAGGCAGGGGAGCTCAGTGCCCAGGCTGTGCCCTTCAGTGCAGAGCCAGCGCCTGCAGCTCGTTAGTCCTCATTGTTGGTAAAGCTCATTATTGCTCCCTCTTCAGATAAATGCCGTGGAGCAAAGGGTTGCTGCTGCTTCCCTAGCCTCGCCGGGGCTCAGCAGGCCGTTTAATGAAGCCACAGTAACTCAGTGGAGCTATTGCTCCGCACCCTGTGTGAGCGACGACATCGCTTACAGCGAACTTGGGTAGGACAGCAGCGTTATTTGTACGATTCCCTCAGCCCTTCTGGGGCAGAACATGCTGAGAAAAGGGAGTCCCCTGTGCTGTCCACGACCCCTGGAACACCCTGCACACCTGTGTGCGATGTGATGCGTGGATGTGAAAATAGCAAAAAGACTGCTGCTTAGATAGAAAGATGGAGTGGCTGACGTTCAAGTGATAGAAGTACCCCAACCACTAGCTGTACCCTGTTCACGTTTTAAAACAGAGTGAGTGTTGAACGGTCATTTTAACTGTTTAGGCTGTTTGATGACCTTTTCTCTTCCACTTTCCTCAGCCGTATCAGCAGGTTGCTCCATCTCTTTTTGCTTTACCGCTACTTCTGCTTAGTTTCGGGGTCATGTTCACTGCTGGGTGAAGTGCTTTGGGTGCCTGTTCTACTGGGTTATCCAGACAGTCCAAAGAAAAAGCTGGTTTCGCTCCTACAAAGATTGGTGTGAATGTTTCCATTAGTATGTAATTTGCAACATCACATATTTTGCATCATTGATTTTTGCTGTGTGTTCAGACACAAGTGCATATGTATGCACAGCTGCATGCCTGTTGTACATAGACAGTATCTTTGCAGGCTAAACTGAAACCTCCTGACAGCTCTGCTTTGCTGCTATAAAATCCAAAATGCTACAGTTTGCGTGGTATAGGCCCTGCTGACATTTTAAATGTGTGTGTGCGCATGTGTCTTTTCGAATGCGTGTGTGACTTAACTTTTGGCTTATCTCTAAGATTAATGAAGGTGTTGACTGTGCATAAGAAATGTGTAAACCTTTAAGTTTGTTGGGGTCACCAGGGAAATGTCAAGAACGAGATCACACTGTTTACAATATGTCCAAAAATATACAACAGCAGACGACACCCGCAAGTGACATTATAATGAGACACAGCTATTAGAGGCAACGTAAAACACGTGCTGCTGGATGCCGCACGCCAAAGATTTATCTGGAAATTGCAGATGGCAGGCCATTGTAAGGCACAGGTATGACAGCATTCCAGGTTTCCTAGTAAAAGGCAGCGGGCACACGTTTGTACGTAATGTCTGCTAACAGGTTACTCTGAGGCTGATCCTGCGCCTCTACTCGAACACTGGGCCACAGCACAAGAGCTGCAGGCCCGATCCGCCCGCGTGGAGTGCGGCGACGTTGAGGAGGGTCCTCCCGTAGCCCCGAGTACTGCCTTGTCTTTACTGGAAGGGGCACGGACACGTTGTGGGCAGTGTTGGGGTGCAGGGGAAGGCCTTGGGGCTGGTGGGTCACCAGCAGGGATCTCTGGGCAGGGGTTCAAGCGGGGACGGCGCAGGGGTGGCGGCTAGGCTGCTGGGGGACGGGGTTGGGGCAGAGGCGCTGGTGCCCAGCGCAGGTCGCTGCTCGGGTGGGTTTTGGCGATGGTGCTGTCGGGGGCTACCTGAACATGGCTTGTGGCGAGGGCTGGCTGGGTTTGGAGCTGCGGTTAAAACCACCCAGGGATCCAGCTAGCAGAGGCTTCAAGTCAGCAGCATGGCTGGACGCAGAAGCTATGGGCTGGTGTGCAGGGCTGCGTTTGGCGAGGGTCATAGCAATGACAAGTGACTGGAAACTGGGGACGCCCTTGGCAGAAGCCCATAAATTTGCACGGTCCTGGCTCTGGCAGTGTCTGTGGCTGCTTGCCTGGGATTAGGATGGGGACTGTCGGAGGGAGCTGAGGATGTGGGATGGAGGGAGGTGCCACCTGGGGTATATAGAGGTTTACTGGTGACAGGCCCTGCCAGGCTGAGGGTGTGTCTGGC
>WHYT01014106.1:0-11312 GCA_009806455.1 Tetrax tetrax
TGTCCTTTTGTTAGCTCTTTGCTAAACAAAATCAGCTTTTCTGATCAGTGTGCATAAGGATCCTTTGTTGTTTTGACAAACCAATCTACAAGCTATGTATCATAGAATAATACAATAGTTTGGGTTGGAAGGGACCTTTAAAGGTCATCTAGTCCAACCTCCCTGCAAGGAGCAGGGACATCTCCAACCAGATCAGGTTGCTCAGAGACTCATCCAACCTGACCTTGAATGTTTCCAGGGACGGGGCATCCACCACCTCTCTGGCAACCTGCTCCAGTCTTCCAGTGCTTTATTCTACCTTTAAACCTAGGAATGTTTTCATTTTTTTTTTTTTTTTTTTTTTTTTGTGCTTTGTTCCAGATTGCAGATAAAATATGCCTTTGAATCACACCTGACTCATAATAAGCCATTTTTGCTTTTCTGTAAGCTGCTATGGTAGATGAAGGCACAGAATAAGTTTTAAATGATATTTCTGTGCTGTTAATGTTTCCTTCTGTCCTTCATGTTGGCTGCATCACATTTCACTTACTTATTCACACATTTATAATTGCAGTGAGGAGCATTTCAAGGCAATAGTAACCAGGACATCACAGTAGTCACTCAGTGAGAACTTCTGTCTGTTTTACAAAGGTCTTTTTTGAAATAAGATCAATATTATATTTGTGCAGGCTTTTTAGCAGTGAGAGTCTGCATCAGATAATTGGTGCTAACCCATGAGGGCTTCACAAGCAATTCATATTGTGATATACTAATTTCCACAAGAACTGTGAAGAAAGTTGCTGCATTTTGCCTGTCTGTTTGTTTTAAATACACTGGAGTGCTGTCCCACACTAGCCCACTCTGTTTCCTCCTTACCTAGCTGAGGCAAGGAAGCAGCAAACTGAAATTTCTGGGCTGAGCAGAGGTAGTAATACAATACTACAGACGTGTTGAGTCTTTTTTTGTTCTGCTGTTATTTCTATTACTGGCACTTTTAAGGCCTCAAACAGGATCTAATACTGATCTGTGCTCTATGCACATATTGAGAGACTACATGTTCTCCCCAGTAGAGAGACAGGATGAAAGAAAAGACCTAGCCAACATCAGGACATCAGGAACTGAGCTTCTATAAGTTAAATCTTACAACTCTCAGGCCTTCCAGTCAAGCAAAAGAGGATCAGGATGAGGGCCTGGATTCTCCAGTTGGATCTATTTAGAAGAGGATGGGATGTGGCATGGGGATAAAGTAAGAGGGAGGGGTAGGTGGATCTTCCCAGGAATAAGTTGGGAAAGCAGTTTTTGGAATGGCATGATGTGTTTCCAGAGTAGGATAAGGCAGGCTGAAGATTGGGCAGAGTGGTAGAGGAGTTGTGTGTTTGTTTTCTGAACAAAAAAAAACCCCACTGAACTGGTGGCCTGGCTTTGTGAAGTTCCTAAGAGGTCCCTGGCTATCTGTTTTGTGCAAAGTTTAAGCAATGTAGGGAAACACTCTCTGTTTTCTTTAGGAAAGTGCTAACTACCTAGCTGAGAGCAAGGAAGGGCAAACTGAAAGTTCTCACAGTAAATAAAGGCCAGCTGGGCAAAAAGCAAGAGGCAAAAGCTGCAAGCATCAGAGCTGCCCCAGTGCACTGTCCTTAATATCGTGGAAGACTAACAGTGCTGTTGGAGGTGTAAATGCTAGGGAGCAGGGGAGTGACTGAACCTATGCTTTTAGGAGCTGGCAAAGGGCTTTTAATTTATTTCCAGGTTGCAGATCTGTGGGGGCATGAGTAGACCTAAAGTGACATGACTGATTTGGCAGTTGGTCAAAACATCAGAAAACCTCCTTCTTGGCGTGCCTCTAACCTCAAGGAAACCTCTGTTGCTTGTCAGTGCAGACATGGGATGATGCTATGCATACATAATTGCTGAGCCACTTGCTGATATTTGGATTTACAGAAATAAGTGTGGTCTAATGCAGAACCAGTGTAATAACCTCAGGCATGGTTGGACGGGGAGCTTTTATTAATAGGCAATATGGTATTTACAAGCTCAGTCTTCTGGGTATTACAGCAGTTGCTTGTTTGAGACAAATAAATATGATGGATTTGGAATAGGAACACTTATAGGGAGGCAAATCTAGCCTTGCAGCAATGTTAATCCTCAAATGTACCGTGTAAAACTGGCTGAATACAACTGACAGAACTGTTCTTGATGGAGAATGCCTAGCTCATTTAACTTGTTAATGGGAACATAGTGACTTCATTTAAAAATGGGAATGTTACATCTCGTAAGTTCAAGACACTTCAAGAGTCTTTATACATGTGACTTCTCAGCGACAATGTCCTCTCTACACCACCTACCTCCTCTGCAGTGCAATTCACTCTGATGACTTCCTGTTTAAAACAACTGAAACACCTCTCTCCACTGCTGTACTGATGCCCAAGGTAAGTGTTTCGCAAACTACCAGCGTAATGAATGCCAACAAGACCAAACACCTGTGCCTATCTGTTTTACGCATTGTGTGCCCACGGTCATGAACTTCCTTTGCCAAAGCTCTTCTTATATCACCAAGGGGAAAAAAATGAAACCTTCTGATTGCATTACTAATGATACGGGGATGGGGATGCAAAATATATGACTGCAACTGACAGGAAGAAATAACTATTCTTACAGCTCAAACTTGAGTCTAGTTTTGCATTGCATGCTTATCCCAATGAATAATGTCTTTTCAGGCTGGAGATGAGAAGGGATACGCTTCCTTTTGGTAAGCTTAAGGGGCAACCTAGACAGTCAGGTGTGATCTTTGGGACCAACTGAGAATGGATGGGATGACATTTGGAAGACATTTGAGGTTTTTTTAAATACTTGGAGCCATGCTATGAACCAAACAGTAGAAAAATATCTCTGTCTTTAACCATGTTGTCTGTCATATGGCCGCATTCTGGTTTCTTGCTAGACAATGTATGATTTAAACATGGAGGTTAGTTAGGCTGATATCACCATATTATTTAGGCGAAAATTTTTTTCCATGTAAAAAGAAAATAAAATTTAGTGATTGGAATTATTTTGTTGCGGTGTTATTTTCATCTTGTTTCCTTTTTCTTCCTTCTTTTTTTTTTTCTTTTTTTTTCCCCCCATCCGCTCTGTATATCATAGAGTCAGAGAACGGTGGAGGTTGGCAGGGACCTCCAGAGGTCATCTCATCCAGCCCCCTGTGTCAATCAAGGCCACCCAGAGCCAGTTGCCAGGGTCCACGTCCAGACAACTTTTGAGTATCTCCAAGAAAGAAGACTTCACAACCTTTCTGGGCAACTGGTGCCTTGGCTTGGTCACCCTCACAGCAAAAAAAAGTGTGTCCTGATGTTCAGGAGGAACCTCCAGTGTTTCAGTCTGTGTCCACTGTGCAACTGTTCACTCAAGTCCCACTCAGATTTTGGCTAACACACAGCTCATGCTGAGGTCTGATGCATGCTGGGTGCACTGGGGCCTGGGACCTGGGCGTGGGGAAAAACTGGAACAGGGACTTATTGTTCTCTGTACATCTGCCAAGATTTCTGTGCTCCCAAGCACTGCTGTTCCCTGAGGGGACATTTCAAGGGACACGCAGGGTGGTGGCACCCCTCCTAAGACTCTTAGTGCATTTTGGCCCAGCACCTCCAGGCCACTGAGCAACACACAGGAGGAGGCTCATTGCCACCACATCCTGCGCCAGACCACGCTGGACCTGCAGGAGCTGGGCGCAGACATGTGGAGCCTGCTCTCACTCGTTACACGCCAAGAGTGACACTGCTTTTTGCCATGGTTTATTTGCAGAATGGGTTTTGAAACTTGTCATGCAGAGCAACTGGGGAAAAGCAGGATACGGCTGCATTTATTTAGTGGAGGTGTAGGGGAAGACCATGGGAACAAATGCCATCGGACAGATGCACGTGGAGACCTTGCCTCAGTAAGAATTAGAGAGGAAAATGGAGAAACAGACCAGAGGGATGTGGCTGTTAGTCTGGTGCAGAGCAATGTCGTTCCAGAGGCCCTCTCAAGGCTATCAACTTCTGCCTTTCACAGGCTGAGGCCTTCCTTCAGGCTTTCCGCTTTGTCTCCCCATGGGGAGACCTCTCCAGGCTGAACAGCCCCAACTCTCTCAGCCTGTCCTCACAGGAGAGGTACTCCAGCCCTCTGATCATCTTCGTGGCCCTCCTCTGGACCTTCTCCAACTGGTCCATGCCCTTCTGATGTTGGGGGCTCCAGAGCTGGATGTAGTACTGCAGGTGGGGTCTGAGAGAGGAGTAGTGGGGGAGAATCACCTCCCTCGACCTGCTGGCCACGCTCCTTTTGATGCAGCCCAGGATGCGGTTGGCTTTCTGGGCTGCAAGCTCAACTTGCTGGCTCATGTCCAATTTTGCATATACCAGTACACCCCAGTTCTTTTCTGCTCAGTCCAGTCACCGTCTAGTCTGTACTGATACTAGGGATTTCCCTCACCCAGATGTAAAGACAAAAAATCAAAACCAGAAAAATTATACATCCAAATCAAAAGAACACATCTGTGCTGAAACAAAGCATAAGAAATTTTCTTAAAGGAAGCAGATTGAGGAATTTGTGAAAAAAGAGGATCAAAAAATGACAGCTGGAATACAGCCTTACCTCACATATACAATGCCCAAGATTTCTGCAATATGGGCAAAAATGTGTAGAGCTATTAATGTACAGATGAACAATTGGTATTTTTAGAAAAAGATGTTTTTGTCAAAGGAGTGTAGCTTTCTGTGTGTGAGAAATTTGTTGCCAATTGCAGCCCTCATCTAGGATATGACAGAAAAGAGAGTGAGTCTTGCACAGCTAAAGTTCTGTTCTGTGATGCACTGAGCAGAACTAAGGGAAACCTATGAGTAGGGGGAAGATAAAGAACATACGTATCTCATCATATACCCTCTCACCTAAAAAAAGAAATCTATGCCCAAGCTTGTCTGCACAAAAATTCTTAAAACATTCTTGATAAATTGGTGGTTTGCTTTCCTGCTTGCAAACAACTAAATTCAGCCAAATCTCTGCACAGTTCCTGTAGGTTTCAGAAATTGGAGGGTATTTTGGAATTTCAGGCCAAATTCATGATAATATTTAATGGGAAATAAGTCTGACACTGTTCCCTGTTTTCAGGGAACAATTTTATCTCTGACCTCCTTCATTCGCAGGCCTTTTAGACATAATTACAGAGTACTAGTTAAATACCAGTTTGCTGTGAGGATAGGGATACAGGATGTTATAGAAGATGGACACTTCTGCTGAAATAAGAGAGGGCCTTCTTCTGTGAAGACAGCTGTGTAAAATGCTTCCAGGTGCTGCTACTGCAACAATGGAAGTTTTCCACTGCATTATCTGAACTCTGTATCTGTGAACCTTTTGATTTGCACAGAAGACATCTAGTTCAATATGTCCAGTTCAAAGGAACACTCTGCTCTGGTTCATTTATCTTCCTTTGTGTACTCCCCTGCTTCCCATACATGTATTTTTAGTTCTGTCCATCTCGTCCTTCTGCTGTAACTTCTGATGATTTGCTATCATCTGTTAAGAATTTGCAAGTATCTGTTTCATGTCAAGGCATGTGAAAACAAAATTAGGAAAACAGCCTTCCTCAAAATTGACTCAATCCATCGGCAAACAGAATGTCCTTACATAGCTGAAGTAAGATATTTCTGAAAACAATCACCGGCCAATAGATTGAAAAACACTCTTGGGCTGGTGTAATGTAGGTATACCTGTCATGAGAGCTGTATCTGTCATAAAAGTATCTATTGACATAGGAGAGGGATTTCCTTCCTCTGGGAATGCTAGTAGCTTCTTGTCTTAGGAGTTCAAGGCTTTCTGGAGTCAGGACAAAGATTTTTATTAACTGCCCAGAGGTGCCACAGAGAGGCTGAATGGCAGGTCATAGATATCTCATAATGTAAAGCTATTACTGTTTTCCCTCTAATACTTAGGAAAGATGTTTATTTTCATGAAAGTAATGGTTGGAGAATACAACAGTCTCCTGGTATTTTAATCACTTGTTGAGATAAATAATACAGAAAAAGTCATTACAGAAATTTCTAAGAGAGCTCTGCTTTCTGCTAATGTACACGGCCTACAAGTGTCCAAAAAGATAATGCTGTTTTCTAAATTTCTGTTGGTTCACGTCTCCCACACGTTTCCACACAGGCTCAGAAACACAGCTGTGTACCCCTGTTTACCATACTGTCTTTTCCTCTTAGCTCTGTTTCAAGGGATGTCTAAACAACATGTGATAAGTGCTTTTTACAAGATTAAAGCAGGAGTCCTTAATTACAAACTATAAATATGTCTCAAAAGAAAGACTAGGAAGACAGAAATGTTTTGCAAATATTTCAGTTGTTTAACTAAAATACTGTATTTGATCATTATCAACTTGTAACAGTGTAGCCCTGTAATGAAGTATTGCCATTGCTCGGAACAGGCCATAAGCCTTGTACTGTTTCCAAGGCCTCAGGACTGAAGCTTATTAGACTTGCTCTGTCTGAACATTTCTTGGTCTGTTTGCAGCTTTGCTTTGCTTCATCTAACTGTGACAGCAGTTTCTCCAGTTTCTCTGGCTAATTTATTTTTCTTTTTTGTCTTTGCATGGTACAATGATAGTTTTAAACAGGTAATACTAACAAGCGTTACACTGTGTAGAATGATTTTTATGACTCTAATATGATGAGGTGATCTAGCAAAATGCAGGTCTGGTACAATACCAGAGCCTTGAGAAGTGGAGACATGGGATACAGCATACATAGCCCGCTAAGAGATGGAGCACGGTGTTGGGACTGAAGACCTAACAGCTACAAACAATTCACCAGTGGTCAGTTAGAGAAATCCAGTTGTGGAGCTACACACAACTGTTTTTAGGGGTAGCTAATAATATATGTGGAAGGCACTGTATATAGCAAAATTAGATGTAATATGGAGCTGCAGACTAGTGTAAAAAAGCAAGCTGTAAAAGTGTGTTAGCAAGCATACAAAAATAACTCCAAGTGGACTCTCGAGCGAGGAAGAAGAAAAAGAACCAACATTAACATCATCTTCCTCGTGGTGGAGGACTCCAGATGCTGATGACCGACTAATACCCGCTCCCTTGCCTGAATGAGACCACTGACCCTGGGGCCTAGGGAAGGAGAGGAGATGGGTGAACACAACAGCTGCAGAATGGTAGAACCTAAGAAGCATGTGTGAAACAATTTTAGCTGTATTACTATTATTATTATTATTATTATTGAAACTTTTCAAAAAAGACATATCCTTTCTTGTTCTGTAATAATTACATCTGGATTAATAATAATTCTTGAATTAATCTGTTAAGATTTCAGTTATGCTAACAATAATTTTTTTACTTTATAAACAGGGTTTGTTTCATCTTTGTTGTAAATAAGGTTTTGAGTGTAAAAAGCTTGGTGTACAGCCAGTAAATTTCTATCTCAAGAACATAAATTTCCTAGGAAACTTGGAGTTTTGAGACAACCGTTGTTATGGGTAAGTATTAATTTGCTGTACTCAGCATCTGGGAAGAATAATGCATTAGACTGTTTAATAAAGGTAGGAATGGCACCACAAAAGTGACACTGTTATATTCCTCTTGGCAAAGCATAAATAAATTATTTAAATCTAAATAAAGAATCACAGCTCTACATGTTTGGTTTGTAACAAGTCGTGCATTTGCTACTTTAACTATAAGGCAAACAATTAAAGCTCACAACATTTCACACTACATATTTCAACCTACATCTAATTAACAAAGAAAAATTTGCCTCTCGAATGTTTTTGATGGTATGCATTTTTGAGGGAGAATTTGCAACTATATTTTGTATGTATGCTAGCCTTCACTGGATAACTACTTATCATAGAATCATAGAATAGTTAGGGTTGGAAGGGACATTTAAAGGCCATCTAGTCCAACCCCCCTGCAAGGAGCAGGGACATCTCCAACCAGATCAGGTTGCTCAGAGCCCCATCCAACCTGGCCTTGAATGTTTCCTCGATGCCTTTTTTTTAAACATGATTAATGGGTTATCTTGTTTAAAACATATAACATGACAACCAAATTCAGTTTGGGATCCAGATCTCTTGTGCAACCTGTGGCCCAAAGCAGGGTCAGACTGGGTTGCTTAGGGCTTAATTCAGCTGGGTCTTAAAAACCTTCAAGGGCTGAGACTGCTACTACTTTGGCTCCACTGCCTGACTCCATGAGTCCTGCCACACACCTTAGTGAAGAGCCTGGCCCTGCCTTCTTGGTAACGTCCTGGTAGGTGAGCTTAGTTTGCTGTCCACCAGTGCCTCCCAGAGTTTTTCAGCAGAGCCACTACCTTGCTGGTCAGTCCCCAGCCTGTACTGCTGCGAGTAGTTTGTGCGTCCGGGGTGCAGGACTTTGCACCTGCCTTTGTCAAATTTTGTCAGGTTCCTGCTTGGCCCATTTCCCCGTGTGATCCTGCTGAACTGCAGCCCTGCCCTTGGGCCTGTCCAATACGGTCTCCTGGTTTGGTGTTACATGCAAAGTCGATGAGGGTGCACTCTGTCTCCTCCCTGGGGTTATTTACAGACACTAAAAAGGACGAGGTCCCAGGGTAGACCCTGACAAACTACACTTGTTAACAGCTTCTTGTTAGGGTACAAAACTTCAACCGCTACGCTTTGACTTTGACTCCAGCCAGCTTTTCACTCATCTAATTATCCACCTATCCACTCAGATGAGGTACAAGAATTATGTGGGAGATCATGTCAGAAGCCCTACCAAAGTCAGGATAGTACTGTAACTTCTTTCTCATGTAAGAAACTGTTTTGGTATAAAATAGAACATTCAGGAGGTAGTTACCTGACAGTTCTAAAAGAATTCTCTATCACACTCAAAAGAAAGGATTCAGATCTCCAAGGAGGAGATGTGACAGGAACTCATATGACAACTGAAATCTTAACAAGCCTCCTTAAAGAACTTCTTATGCTTGAAAAAATGCTAGGAAATCTGAAAGACTCTCTATTGGAAAGAACATTTGGACTCATTTGAAAAAAGATTTTGATTACTGTTCAGCCACCATGAGGGCAACTTCAATAAGCTCACTGAACCAGAGATCAGGATTTTAACTTATACCTATGTGCTACATATCTAAATAAGGCATCTGTTCTGCAAGCAGAAAAATGTTAGTATCAGAATACAATGCAAGTTGTATTAATTAAACATTGGTTACTGTGCTAAGATATGAATAATTAAGTCTGAATGAAGATGAGATGTTCTGTTCCAAACATCAAAATGATGGCTGCAGAAAAAAATCACTTGCATGTTTTTAAATACAGAATAGCTGTGTAAAACATTGTATACAAACTAATGAACCAGTGACCTATTTCAGTACTACAAATCCTCCCATTATTTCCTTTTACAGTTCTGAATATGTCACATCTATTGCACAAAACCACTTTAGTGGTTTTAGTTTAGACTCTGGCAAAGATAGCCAAGGAGCAGGGAACAAACATTATTTTATGACATATGTTTTATAATGTAAGTACCCACTTTTGTTCTGCAAAGGCCATAATGATAGGGAAGAGTATGTGTATGTGTGTGAGAGAGGTGCCTTTCTGTCTGCTTCCACCCCTTCTTTGCAAATCCTTTTTGAAGCTCACACAGGTCTCCAAGTAGTCTTCAACAGTGGGATTATTTCAGCAGTCCTCTGTGGAGTTTTTCTGAGCTGCTCAATGGTGCTGGTAGAGAGGCTGAACCTCATGTTCCCTCTTTAACAAGCAGATACATTATTTTTGCTTTTTATATGTGGTGACTTCAGAGGGAAGGGCTAATGATCCCTCTGACAAATCTAGTCATTTGTTGCATATTTATTTCATATAATGCTTGCAGTTTTCCCACAGATTTGCTTTAGGAACACTCAGATGTTGCCTGTGCATTCTGTGGGCTTCCACCTTTCAGAAGTCTGTGAAGTGTGGAGCCCAAAACAAACAGCACGGCTTCTATCATTTACATGGCTTTTTGTCACCAAATTTTGTTTAAGACTGTGGTGCTTTGGCAGGCTGAGATGTTGCCCTGGGAACATTCATAAAGCCCTGCATGTTTCGCTGTTTCTGTCCTACTGCATTCTAGAATAAAGCTGTTACTAGCTTCAGTTATGGAGGTTCACATTGCTCTGTATAATAAGATTTTTCCTCATACCAAGATTTCTGTGCTAAGCCAGTGTCTTCCTACTTAATTGTTAAGGTGATTTATTTTGTTGACTGAGCAGTTTTTAGGCTACATTCCATTATATGCTGTTGTTCAGTACCACACATTCATTTGAATGTTTTCTTGTTGCTTTTGCAAATCTCTTGTAAAACCATTGAAATTAAACAAGATTTTAAAAGAGAACACTGAATGACATTAATGTTTTGGCTTTAGCTTTGCTTTCTGCAAGATCACTTTTCCACTATGGCCCTTCTAGCTCACAGTGGCGTCAGCCTCTCCAGAACCTTCAGCAGGAAGGCTCACTCCTCCTGCTGTGGACATGACAGCGAACGCTCCGTAAGTGGCACAATCTTCTGTTTTGGTGAAAACATTGTACTCTGCTGTAGCAGAGAATCACTGAATCGTATTGACCATGAGCCAAGTGACTGAGCACTGGAACAGGATGCCCAAAGTAGTTGAGCCATAGATTTTCAAAAGGCAGGTTGTGGTCCTGAGCAACCAGCTGTGGGTGGCCCTGCTTGAGCAGGGAGGCTGGGCCAGATGACGTCCCAAGGTTCCTGCCAACCTCAGCCGTCCTGCGAGGCTGTATTTGTGGGGAGGGATCACTGGACATCAGTTGGAAGAACGCTGCTCAAAGCAAGGCCAACCTGCAGCAGTTTACATTCAAGTATCTTCAACAAAGCTCAGACACAGCTTTTTAAAAACGTAGCAGCCTGCTACCATGCACTTGGAGCTCATTTGTCAGAGACCAGCAAGAGCAGGCCCACTGCTGCACGGGGGTGGAGGAGCTGGGAGCTGAGCAGGCCCAGAGCCCTCACCCGAGAGCCACAGCTCATGGCACCTGAGCAGGGCAGGGACAGCGACAGAACGTGTCCCCAGGTGACAGCCGGGCAGCCAGCGGTGTCCAGGCCACTCTGGGAATTCCTCAGGAGAGCTCCGGACCCAGAGCGGGAACAGGCCGGGGCAGGGATTGAGGCCTCCTGGGCAGACGTTGGCCAGGGCCGGTGGTGCCCTAACGCTCGCTGATATTTTACTTTCCAAAACACAATTTGCTTTGCTTATCTTTTTTTTTTTTTTTTTTAATCTCGGTGCTTTTACGTAAACGATCTTTCCTTCCTGCCCTTGAGTGACAGCTAGAAAACCTGCC
>WHYT01014106.1:11332-28755 GCA_009806455.1 Tetrax tetrax
GAAAGCTTTTTGAAAAGCCTTTTCTTGTTAAAGTCCTTGGGGAATGGAACACTTTTGAAGAATGGGGCTGAGGAATTATTTAAATAGAAAGGTAAGTGTGTGATGCAGCAAAAAGGTAAGTATGGAGAGCAAGTACTGCAGCAGTGCAGTGTGTAATAAATCACTAACAAAAACACTACTTAAGTGCTCTAGACGTTCTCTTTCATTTGCTCTTTGGTTCTCTTCTCTAGAGTGAATCGTTCTGCAATTCTGCGGCATAAGCCCATTGTTTCAGCATTCATGGTAGAGAGAAAATGCATTTACTGCTGTCTTCCATGAGATGAATGGCTCTTTTACCCCTGCCCCTGGAAGTACAGTTGGATGCACAGCACAAAGATAGTGCCTAAGCTGGATGTGTGTGTTTTTGGGTTCTACTCACAACCTGTTTCAGTAGATAAAACAAAAATGTCGTTGGTGTGGCTTTTTATTTAGAGGGAGTGAAAAATCCACAGTGCTTTCTGTCCCTTAGTGCTTTATTACAATCGCTTCTAGTATAGTGATCTGTTCTGGTGGCTTTAGTCACAGTCTTGTTCCTCCTTAGTGAAGATGAAGGCTTAATTCCCACAGAGAATGGCACAATGAAACTTAATCAATAAAGGAAGGAGCTGCAGATGTGGTTTTTTTCTTTAGTTGCAGATCCTGCATACACACAGTTCCAGCCTTGTGGATCTGGATGTGTAGCAGTATAGCTGGGCACACTGGTAACTCTTAACAGGAGGATGGTGTGGAGACTGTGTGCTGCTTTCTTTAAACTTTTAAACTTTAAACTTTTGGTGGAGAAATTTTGTCTGCATCAGCATTTATATTGAGACTTAGTCAATTACAGTAAGGATAGCTCTGGCATAATCAGCTTTGTAAGAACAATACTGTTCTACTGAAATATGTTAACCAGAAAGTTTTTAGTTTGGCAACTGCAACTAAGAACAAACAGGTGATGTCAGCTAGGTCAAGCTAAGTAGAGTTGCTGAGCTCCTGGAATGCTTACTTAGGCAGATAGTCATTTCCTCGGAGCTATAATAGGTTGATTGGTGGCTTCTAGTCATAGCAGATGTAGCGGTCTGAATTGCGTGTGCGTGGGTATGATCTGCTTGATTTATGTGCTGTATAATTAGGGCACTTTATTCTGTGTCCCTGGATTCTTCATAATTCATGGCATCTTGTAGCTTATTTTTTCTGTATCAGTAAAACACTACATGGAGCAAATGCTTCAGTTCAGTTTCAATGAAATGTTTTTGTAACAGCACTTCAATTTGTTGAGGAAGTTTCTCATTACCAAGCTCCAAAGCAAACTCATTTTCCAGCTACATAATTAAGATGTGTGGTAGCTGACTAGCTTGTCAATAGTTAGAAAGAACAGCAGTGCTAGAGTCCTAGCTCTCCCTCTGCTCTTAACATTTAGAAACACTTCCATGAGACAGTGTGAATGTGAGAGAATCAGGATGAGGGCAGTTGATGACTGTAATGCAAACCAGGTGCATCAGACTTAATGCAAAAGCGAAATCTTGGTTTGAGTTATTCAACTCTTTCCTTTTGTGATGTGTTAGACAAGAAACAGTAGTGTAAAGACCATAAAATATATATTTTTCTGTTCTGTTGCAAGGCTAGTTCTTGGCTGGTTCCTTACTTGGGCAATGGACTCATCAACCAATGTTATGCAAAGAAGTTTCTTAAGTTTGTACCTATCAGCAATTGCCTTTATGGAGAAGTTTACTTCTATAGTATGATGAAAATTACAAGCTACTGAAGAACATGAGACTCTGTAGGAGCTTTGTGGGTAGAGGTACTATTCCAGTGAATCTATGGTGCAATATCATGTCCTGCAGTAGCTTTAACCATTAAAGTTCTTGTGGTCAATTTTTCTTTTTAAATTCTTTGTGAAGACCTTGATTTTCTTGTTCTGCATTCTCCCTGCCTCCCTGTTAAGTTCCAGTAGATTTCTGTAGCAGTACTACATGCCTTTCAGGGCACGCTACCGGAGCCCTAGAGTTCATGGGGCACAACGCAGTGCCTTTTTAGTGAAGAGACAGATGCCTGTTCAGCCTGAGTGTGCTCACAGTCAAAATCCCTGAGGATAGTTTGATATATTAAACTTTCCAGAACTCTTTCTAAAGCTACTCTTTTATGTAAAATTAATCCTGGACTGCCTCTGGTAGAGATACTGGGCTTACTGCAGCTGAGTAAAATAGGTTTGTAACGGTCACCTCCTTAAGCCAGACTTACACAATTGTGAAAGTAAGAGTTGTCACACAAGCTTCTAGGTTGTTCCAGACCTTTGAGTGAACTGCCTGCAGCCTTTATTGTTTGAAACGTGTTTACAAGGCTTTTATTCAATAGGGTGGTACATAGTACATATGAGTATGGGGTCTTCTTGCATTTATTTGTTACACTGTTGGGAAGATGACTAACTGAAATGGGGAAATGGAAGCTGGGAGGCATTTAACAAGTTAAAGTGTCATGATGCACCAGAAAATACTTGGAAAATCTGATGTCTCTTCAGCCTTTACAGTATAATGATGCTTTTCTTTTTGCTCTCCTGGCTGGCAATTATTTTCTTTAATGACTGAATCAAGCTAAAAGTCTGCCTTTGGATTTTTATGGAGTTGTTTCCTTTAAAAAGGTTTCCCCAGAACAGTTGCTCAGGCAGAAGCCTTGGATAAAGAATGTCAAGTAGACACTGTCATCGATCTAGATGTGCCATTTGAAACCATAAAATGTCGGCTCACAGCACGTTGGATCCACCCTGCTAGTGGTAGAGTCTACAATCTTGAGTTCAGTCCTCCCAAAGTGCAGGTAAGCAATATACATCGTTGTTGGCACTGAAGAAATGTTGCATTGCATTTGGTAATTGCAGTAAAATATTGTTTGTGTACGTTGTTGCAAAACACAGTAGCTCAGAAGAAAAAGGCTCATTTCATCTCTGAGGAGCAGAGAACCTTTCTGGTAACACCCGTCCTCTCAGGGTGTGTTAGTGCCCTGGTAGAAGCTCAAGTTGATGGGCAATGTGCTTTTTCCTGCAGAATGAAACACCATGGTGCTTTGTAAGCTCTTGTTAAAACTGCACGTTGATCTGGAAGACTCTCAGCCTTGCACACTGGCATAGGAATTGGGCGTGTTCTTAGCCTATTCTGCAAGTTTGTAGCCTGTACAGTTCAAAATGTACAGTTTCCTTTTCCTTCCTCCAGAAGACTCATTGTGTCTAGAAAGCACACCAAATCATCAATCACAGGAATCCACTTAATGCTTTCCCTGTGTTTGTATTTAATCAGGGTGAGTATTTTCAAGGGAACAGTTGTCATGTGGCAAAATTAGATGCAGAAACTTGCCAGTAAGGGAAGCTTCTCAACAGATCTAAGAGCTAAAGTTATGGCTTGAGACCTCCTAAAGAGGAATACTAAATTTGAAGATAATAATTGTACATTATCTTAAGATTTTTGAGGAACTCGGATTAGCCTTTAGTGCAACTCAGCTTAAGCTGTATTTCATCCTTAACTCTAAACAACTTGTCTGTTGCGGCATCACATTTCACCTGGAAACTCTTATTAAGTTACATCAGAAGCATAGCAGGCCTTGTAGTTTCTGGATTTCAGCATTGCAGGAAAAGAGGCCAGCTGAAATAGCAGGTAAGCACTGTAAGTGAGCAAATGGAAACACTGCCTTTGTATTCTTTAAAATTTAGTGGTTTAAAGTCATGGTTATTTTTAATTGCAGAAGAGTGTAACCAAGCTGCAACAGAGAATGATCAAACATATCGAAGAGTGCACTTCAGCTACAACAGCTTTGCTATTAGGAACAGTCCATCCAATCTTCTAATTAACAGGCATATCACAACACAGCAGATTGCAGTCTTTAAGCGAAACTATGGAATGGGGCCAAACAGCTGAAATACAGTTGTCTCTGTTATCTAATAGACCTGCAAAATGTTTACTTACTTGAGACAACCAAAAGATTATGGCTTGAAAGCTAATGCAAGTCTGAAGGCTCAGTATTTCATAAGTAAAATGAAGGCACTAGTATGACTGCCTGCACAGATCCTAGAAAGATACACTTTAGTGTTTTAAATTATTGTATTATGCAAACAAGGTAAGTTTGACTATATAAGGAGCACTTAAAAATAGCTGAAAAGCACTTCAGGAAACTGGAGGTGAAATGTGCAGTAAAGTAGAAGCTGTCATAGTTCACACATTAGGTCCCTACCTTTTTTTACTGAATCCTGGAAAAACTTCAGCTGGCTTTTATGCCTTTGTTTTTGTATAGCTTTTGCTAAATAACAACTCTTCCATTTTGCGACGTAAAGAGCTTTTCCCCTTTCAGTATTGTAAAGCAAAGGTCAAATTGATCTCTTGCTTGTTTCCTGTTATGCAGGAACATATTACCAACAATATTGTTCCCCTTCATATACGCAGGCTTTCTCTACTTATTTCCCATCTTGAACGAATGTTCTGGAGGGCGAATTAGTCAAGTCACTATAACCTGATGTTCATTGCCAGTACTGAGAAAATATTTGTAACTGATTGATGGTTTTACTGGAAAGTCAACATCTTCTATTCCAGATAAGATACAGGCAGTAGCCTTTCTCTTTATAAGCAGAAATCTACTCCTTGACTAACTGGAAACTGATCATAATTTAAACAGAAAATTACACAAAACATACTTAAACAGAAGTATACGTCAGTGTTTGCTTTTAACCACGATTAGGGCATTGATGATATTACTGGAGAGCCACTTGTTCAGCGTGATGATGATAAGCCAGAGACGGTTACCAAGAGGCTGCAGGCTTATGATGCACAAACAAAACCTGTTCTAGAATATTATCGGTAAGTAGTAAAATCTATTCTTCCACATTCTAAAAGCTTCTTCCACATTAGCATAGCGAGGAACAGATCTCTTCAGTTACAGAGATATTGCAAGAGTGAAGGTGGTATGAGTAGCAGTGTATCTTTCATCAACTCAACAAAAAATCAACCCAGTACAATGAGTATGTTTTCCACTGTTGTGTGAAACCTCTTCAGGAGCTTGCTTAGCAAAAGAGCCTTTCACTGCAGCCACATTTAGCTTTACAAAGAGTGCTATGCATTATACAATACATTATAGTGCTGTTCCGAGCAACACAGCACTGGTTAGCAAGGTAACAGAGACAGTTACTTTTTTTGGCAGCCTTAACAGTGTTTCCTCTTCTGGATGTATAAGTAGAAGCCCTCCTAACCAGGGCAAGGGGTCAAGAAGTGATACACAACTAGAAAAACAGTTAGTGAGGATTTAAAAGTGTCTGTTCTAAGAACAGGACTGTGATGGGCACAGCAAGCAAGACTCTTCGGGAATATTTGAGAATACTGGCATTAGCGCTGTGGTATGACAACAAATTATTAATTTTTTTAAGAGCCAAAATTATACCCAAAGTTTCTCTTAATGTAAAGCTGCAAACATAACATTTTTACTATATAGATAATAGTAGGTCACCATGCAGAGCTTTGTAGTCTTATCTTGCATAGACAAAGACATCAGACTCTCTTTGACAACATCCTGAAGTGCCTGTCCTTTATCTATCTCCACATCCACTACCCTTCATTATGCTGTACCAAAACTGTTGAGCAGAAGACTAGAAGCTCTGTCTTTGGGGTGGTTAGGTTTTAAAGGAATTTTTCTGGATTGACAGTGATTTTCCTGACTTTGGTAGCTTTCTGAAGTGAAAATGGCTCAAAGCACCACAGTTAAGACACAGGCCTAAACTACTGTTATTACTGGTAATGACATACTTTACAGGTAAATCTAGCTGCTAGAACTAATTCAGAATAACTTGATTGTGCCTGGTTCACCTTCTTTGATCCTTGAGGTGTAACTTTACAATACCTGGGTTAGTCACAGTTGTTTGGATGACTGCTGCATAGCATGTGCTATATGATGCATTGCTTCTTACTTTTTACCCTTCATTGTTTGTTATCAAGTACTCTGTGGACAACTGTCAGTTTTGTGAACTGATGTGGCCAGCTGCTTACTGTTTGAGGAAAAGAGAAACGCGTGTCCAACCTGCATTCTCAATATTATGGCACATTCGCTTGCATATTCGCACACTCCTGCCAGAGCAATCTTAAAATGAGGTGGAGATCCTGGAACAATTAGACAATTTCACTTCTCTAATGCTTTCTTCTTTCCCTCCCTTAGGAAAAAAGGGTTACTGAAATCCTTCTCTGGAACAGAAACCAATAAGATCTGGCCACATATCTATGCTTTTCTGCAAACCAAGTTGCCAGATGTGAGCCAGAAAGATGCTGCCACTCCCAGGTGAAAATAGGTCTAACTTCTGCTGATCTGTCATAACTCACACTTGATTACACGAGATTCAGCCATCAAGGATTTCTTTAAGTAGTCTAACAGACTGATCAATAATTAAAATCTAACGGTGTCCTTAACTTACATTATGATAAAACTTTTGTTGTCTGTGGTTCTCACTTGAATGCTCTATTTTTTTATATTAAATATACCTAATTTTTATAATATAGTAATTGGCTTTAACAAGAGCAGCTACTGTTTTGTCTCTTAATCAGAAAATACTTATGTTTGCAAATATTCACTGGTGAAGGAAACACGTTTCAGAGTACAGCTTAATTACAAAGCACATTGATTGATTTACTCACTCATGAATTGTAGTGTGAAGCATGAAACATGAAAGCATGTTTCTTGAATGTGTGATTAGTTGGAGCCAGCCAGAAGCTGTGAGGAACCATGACCAACGTTCTGCAAAAAGCCACTTTAGACCAGACTGGCACAAATATAGCTTCATTGCATGGAAGACAGTCACCTTTTAGCTTTCCTTGGGTAGATGTTAGTTGATTTTTTTTTAGATTACCCTTAACACTTGCTTGGATGATTTGCCTTACTACTATGTTTATGTTTCTGCCTTCAGAGCAGCTATCTTGCAGGCATGACAAATGGAGTTTCAATTGTATGTAACACATTTGGTGAAGCCTCTGTGCAGCTCTATGAGACTTTATTAGTAAAAAGACAGCAGACATTGATCAGATTAACTGTAATTTGGTAAGCCTGTAGCTAGATTATCTTGGCTAGTGAATGTGTCTTTTCTACTATCTTTGAAAAAACAACTGCTCATTGATGCCAGTGTCAGGATTTCCAGTGGTCAAATTATTAACTTTGCCATATTACTGTAGCAAGTTTTATTGTAGCAATTGGGCTGGTTTTCATGAGTTCATACTACTAATTCATGTCTCTGACAACTGGAGTTACAAATCTTAACAGGCCAACTTTTTAACAGTCTGGGTAATGCAGACATTGCTATTTTTCAGTGAACTTTTAGCCTTTTTTTTTTTTTTTTAATGCTCACCAGATAGGGAGTTTCAAGAAGAGTGAGAAAAACCTGATGCACAAACAACTCTGTCTAGGCATTGTCCAAAGTAGCTGTGTCCTACTAATGCAGGTGTCAATCTCCTTTTGCAGTGACTGACTGTAAACAACTACAGAGCTGTGGTGCTGATGTACCCTGGACTACACTTGCACATCTGGTTTTAGCATTATCAATACCAAGACATATTTGAGTATAAAAAAGATGGTCATTGTAGAATTTGTAAAGCTTTCCTATTACTGTAAATGAAAAACATGGGCAGCAGCTATCATTACAAGGAGGTTGCCTCACATTTTAAAGCAAGCTTCCCAAAAGGCTGACCACTTGTACTTTCATCTTCAGAAATGTCTATATTGAGGCTGTAGACTGAGTGAGTTTAGAGATGCAATTTCTTAAAAAGGTGATGGCTAGAAAACTGTAGCTACAACATTACAATGAGAAACTCTGATGTGCCGCTTGCTTCTATTTATGCATTTGGATTTCAATAAAAAGCAGCTATGCTTGTTTTTTTTGCCAACCTACGTAAGTTTCAGTTAGCCAGAAGAGAGAAGGAATCTTCTTACGATTTGACACTTATTTCCACATCATCCAATTTTAGCCCTTTAGAACTTTAAAAATAACTTTCAGTATATCCCAGGTTGCTAGATTAATTGGCTCTACTACTAATGGTAGCAATTGCAAGTCACTGTGCTACACTGCCCTTCCTACCCTTGTATATAACACTCAGTTAAAAAACAACCTGAAGTTATTAGTTTCCTGTAATAATTAACTAATTATTAAGGAGGAGACAGTGTTTGCTTATCCCCTCTGAAGTATTTGTCAAACTTAAAAAAACCCCAAACAAACTTAACAAAGCTGGTTATCTCTAATTTGCATTTGGAACAGAGCTGCTGCTTGCTCCTTTATCCTCAGTCTATCTGCAGAAGCACTGCTAGAGAACACAAGGCATACAAAGAGCTACTTCTGTCAGTGGATCTGCAGTTCCTACTTTTGCTACTGCATTTGTACTAATACTTACTTTGGTACACACCGCAGACTGAGACTTTTCCCCACCTCTGCTACAGCCAAAGCTGAAAAATTACTGGATGTCAGTACAGCTTTTGCCTGAATTAGCAACTGCAGGTAGACTGTGTTCATCAAACTATTGAAATCTAGATACCTTCCAGACCTTACGTACAACCTGAACCATACAGTAAAGGACCAAGAGGGTGTACCAGTACCATTCTTTGAGATATGAGCTGTTTCTGCTGGAGTCTTCCAACTGCAGTATATATTTTAACAGATAGAGATGCTGTAATAGCAGCAAGTTAGAAAAGCACAGTAGAATTTTGGATTGCAGAGGTTCTGTGGAAGGCCTGTCTAGAAATAGTATTTGGATTTCCAGCTCGTCAAACAGGAAGCTTTTAATGATTTTCCACTTTAAGTTGGCAATGTCAGAAATCCTTTGGTTTAGCAGCATATGAAATATCTTTCAAATCCCACATGACATCTTACTCTCATGAACTGCGACAAAGCTTTTTGTTTAAACTGAAGCCTTAGCCTAACCCTTGTACCTCAAGTTCCCTCCATCAAGTACTTCTCACCATAATGAGACTTGGTTTAAAAAATAAATCTGAAGTTAGTCTTACAAACAAGAGAGTCAGATTTTCAGAAATCATAGAACCCAGCACTCATATGCAGACAAGCGTTGCTTCCATTTTAGGACAAAACCAAGTTATGTTTAATGAAAGCACAAGGTAACATTTAAATTCCCTTAGTAGAGGTAGAAAGCCAGTGTTTAATCTAATCCATTCAGATCTGAAATACTGATACCAGATATTGATTTATTGCTATTAGTGATAACCAAATTTGAGAGCTTATAATGTCAGCAACATAGCATGTATACAGTTGTGATCTCCAATATTCATAGAGTAAAACATGTACATATCTGTAGTAAGACAATAGCAGATTCTACCAAGAATCTACCGCTTCTTGTAAACATTGTATTTGTGCAGATTTTTTTTCATACTTTAATTTCTAAAGTCATGAAAGGCAAGGTTAGTAGCAGAAAACACATCCAGTTTCACATTCGGCAATATGAGAACCCTGCTCTTCAAGGACAACCAAAAAACCTAGCAGCACATTTTCAAACAATATTACAAGTTTTTCTGAATTACCCACCCTTCAAAATCCCTTCCCCCCTAAAACCAAACAACAACAACAAAAAAAAATCTGACACCAAAAATAAAGTGCAGTACCCAGAAAAATAAGTGTCAAGAAAATAGCCATGTTTGTTTCTTTGAAAAAAAAAAAGAGAAAAAGAAAAAAAAAAAAAGAAAAAAAAAAAGAGTACTTTGACTCAGTCTTAAGAGTACTATACTGTGTCCATCATTTTGGATTCTTCTTCATCTCTTTGTATCACAGAATTTAAACTGCAGACATCTGTGTTTGTGGAACCTTGTAGATCACCTGTGTTCTGCAACAGATGAAAAATAGACAGCTTAATTCTCCATAAGTGTATATGTGGAGTGAGAGACAGAGAGAGAAATACAGAGATTTTAGCTTAAGTTGGACTCTTCATATTGTCCATCTTAAGATGGGACAAATTTCCAATAGTAAGGAAATAAGCTCTGAAAAATTCATCAACCAATGTTATCTCACTGTGTCAAGAAGCTTCTTTAAACTTCCTGGCATAGCTTGTGTTTGGTCTCAGTATTTCTAGCGCTTGACTGCACATTTACGTAGATTTCAGCTGTTGGATCTTACTTGAAAGGTACTTGAATTAAGTTACTTCAAATAAGTAGTTTCAATTGTGACTTCTTCCCTAATACCTAATTTTTCACAATCTTTTAAGTTGCTTCTTCATTCCAGAATGTGGCCATCACTAGTACTGTAACAAAAGACCTAAGTACCCTCACTTTCCTTAGGCATGACTTAGCTGAACGATCCCATTAATAAGATTAGCCATTTCACACTGAAAGCTCATTTCACTGCTTCTGGTAAAGACTGCCAATACAATTCTAGCATCTGATTGGTTTTATGATGCAGTGTTTATTTTAGGGATGAAAATGCAAGGGCACTGAACTAACATATGCTTCTGACCTTAGCAGATGCTTTCTGAATTCCAGAAAGAAAGCCCATATAAGCCTTGCATATTGATAATACTGCACAATATATGCTGAGCACTAGCAGTTTTAGGAAAATTCTCTTTATATTTCAGAAAGGTACAGCTTGTCAAGGCAGGACCTACTCCTGCTTTAGTTAAATCAATTTATAGAAAAAATAAACCTACCTGTGAAAAAGATGTCAGCTCTCCTACAAGACCAGGATTGACACTGAGATCATGTAGTAACATAGTTTGAAAGCCATGTGATTGTGACCAGATTCTCACTCTGGTCTTGAATGCCTCAAGTTCATTTTTAAAAGCCTCAAAATAGCCTTCTCCTGTCTGCAAAGAGAAAAATGAAATATTTGCACTTCAGCCAGATTTACTTTTGAGTTGAATGCATACACGGTGCTGAAAAAAAACACACAGTAATGCATGTTGTACCCTTTGGGGAATAACAACTTGGAACAACTCAAGAATAATGTTAGTCAATTTAAAAATAAATTTCAGGTAGATTTCTTTTTAAGACAATCTGTAGTATTTACATGTAGAAGCAAAGTGATTTATCTTAGGACATGTAAAAATAAAGCTAATTTTAGCCCTTCCATTCCAACTCAGAAGCCAGTACCCTTAGAAGAACAGGTGCTTGTTGTAGCACTCTGGTCAAAAGCAAAGCACAAGTTGACACACACTTTAACTGAACTCCTTTAGGCAATACTGATCCATCAGAGTCCTGAATAACTAAACACAGTCTACAACAGATCACAGTTTCAGTCTTTCCATGCTGCTTCTGCATAGCTCTGGATAGCTCTATTTCAGTAATGAGAAAAGCACACTATTTTGTGCCCCACTGTGAACTGCACATGAAATGGAAAGTTGTGACAGTACGTAGGTACACTGTGAAAACCTAAGTGTAATTAGCCAAAATCAGTCCTTAAACTGCTCTATGTTTGCTGTTACTTAGTTATTACTTGTCTATTGTACTCCTGTTGTCCCCCAGCTGTATTTTGCTTTCTCTCTGGGATACGCAAAATCCACTGAACTTCCATTTTCAGAATTAGAATTACACCAAAATATTCTGTCTAGAAAGAATTGCTTTCCCATAAGCCTAAGTCAGTCAATAAAATGTTTAACCTCTTATGGTTAGGAAGAAAACTTCTCCAAGACACTGGTCCCTTGTATAGCATCAAGAATTTCTCCCATCATTACGCAATGACTTACTTTGGCTTTTTGGAAAAAGAGCCGAAAACAGCCTCTTGGATCCACATTACAGCTTCTGGCAATTTCTATAATAAACTGCATTACAACTGCTTGGTGTGCTACTTGCTCCATCAGAGCTCTTTTCTGAAAAAAAAGGTAAAGTTATGATTTAAAGGTATTTCCTGTGATTATATTCCTAAAATTCAGCATAATTTCCTTTTCTTTTAGTTCCTGAACAGATGAGAACTGATGCTTAAAGAAGCAAGGGAACTGATAATTAGCTATAACTATACATACTATAAAGATTTTCTTCAAAAAAGCAGAGGCCAGTTAAACAGCTAATCAAGTTGGTCAGCTTTTCTATAGTGCAAGTGGGAAACTATGCTTTCAAACAATTTAAACGTTGTCTTCATACCTGTTCAGCCTCTAGATGAAAACACCACAACATGAGATATCTAGATGTTTCTTCACATACAAGATATGGGTGATCAGACAAAAATCTTTGACTATCATCCCATCTGCTCAGCATACCTAATAAGAGAAACGTAGTTAACATATTTTAAATGGATAAATTATTTAATGCAGCAAGAAAGTTACTTGCATTGATACCCCAGTATATTTAACACCTTTGCAATTCACTAACCTCAGAATGACAGCATGCAGCTAAATTTGGGGGTTTTATTTATACATCCAACCAACGCTCAAAGAACATTACTGGATAATATAATCAGACTCTGAAGATAGTAGAAGTGGATTTTAATAGTCACAATTTCCTACATTTTAATGCATCTCTAGCATCGTTGATAAGTTATTTTTAATCAGTTCTCATACACAGTAACAAAGTGGTGAAGGTATCTATTAGTTACATTATCAAATACTTTTAAAAGCTTATGGATAGAGATTTACATGTAGTGATTCTGACAAACACAAATCCTCTAAATGTTTGCTACTAAGAAAGCAAAGAAAAGAATGTGTAATGTGTAAAAAATGAAAGTGCTTCTTACGCGTGATTTGCTAGGATTTTAGGAAATTTTACTTTTATTACAGGAACAGCTTGATCTCAAAAAGCAAAGACACATCAGTATTGGAAAGTTAACTAGGAGATTGAAATTGTGATAGCATGAAGCTGTTTTCATGTAAAGAGTGGACTTTAAAAATCAGAAGTCAATACTCAGACCATTTCTTAAAATTGTCCTTCATGTATCACTGACAGTCAGGTCATCACTGCCAACAGGTACCAGATGTACAGCTTTACTCATCTATCAGTGTATAATTATAACTAGGCTAAAGATAATTGACCTAAGCTAATCTTAATTCTAGCAAACAAATGCCTAAAGAGAAAGCAATGGCTAATATTTCTTTTGGACATTTTCAAGAGAGCCCTTCCACGTAAGTTCTTTATTGCTTGTAAATCACAGCAGGATCCAGAAACACAACTTGTGCAGTATGGCTAGTGAAGTCCACAGTGCCCCTTGGCAGCAGCTAGCACAGAACGAGAGCCTTGAAAGAGCACGGACTTATGTATTTTGAATTAAAATTTTAGGAGGTAAGAAAAAAATTGGTGATGTTCTGTAATATGGGTGTTTCTGTAACAGCTTAATCTGAATTTAGACAACAAAGTAATTTTGCTCAACTCTTAGACAGGAAGCCTGCAAGAAAGCCTCTTTTGTCTGCTGAAATGCACAGCAGGGAAAACATCTTCTGATTCCACTATCATTACACTTTGCAGTTAAGGTATTTGAGAGAAACTATGCCGACCACTGCTGTTTGCATACTCTGACAGTGTTGTGCCTCAACTTGGTACTTGCAAGGCTTGCTAAGGCTAACAGAGTTAGGAAACCTTTCTTTAAAAGAGCTTAAGATGCTTAAAAGCCAAATAAACTAGTAAAAACGAGTTTGTACAAAGAACTGAATTTTGCCAACTCAGTCTTGTTCTTGATTGTTCTGGAATTACAAATATGGCTATACTGTACCATAGTCTGAAACCAGCCTGTAACTAAGAAGGGAAAGCACTTCAGAGAACCATCAAAATTTCAGATTACTTTACAAGATCAGCTTTGTGCTTAACTGGGTTCAACAATTATGACTGAGCTAAAGTGACATCTAGTGGATAATTAAATAAAATTTTAAGAAACATGCAATTCCAAGCACACATACTGTTAGTAGATGCTCACAGACATTTCCTTTTAAGCTACAAAGGTAATGACTGATTAACGGTGACCAGAAAAACATTTATTAAAAGGAGACAGCTATGTACAATCCCATGTGCTTATATACACACGACTTACATTTCCAGGAATGTCCCTGCCTTTTCCCACAGAACAACAGAAAAAGCTGATAGAACTTTAGTTTTCAGGCCTTAAGCTCATCTGAGTATTATTATTATTTTTTTTTAATTTAAGTTCTTATCAGTCACAGGAACTAACAAGGTTCTACAGTTTACAGCTTATTTCACTTTGAAATTATTATCTGTCTTGATAAAATAAAGCTGAAAAATCTGTTATCCAGGTCTTTCATTTGTTAGCATTCATTCTGTACAATAAGGAGCAAACCTACACAAACTCTGTAGAAGTTTAAACTGCAAAATGTCGGAAAAAGCACACTCACCAAAGTGTCTAATCTTTTGTTCATGTTTTTGCATAAGTGGTTCAGACACATCTTCATCTTCTATTTCTTTTCTTTTTTGATTAATAAAACTCTGAGGAAGAGAAAAGTTGTACTATCACAGAAATTCCAGACATACCTTTTTGTCATATATAGGAATATTATATTTTAATATGTTACTGTTTAAAGGGCTATGTTCTAATTTTACAGTCATGTCATACACGAGAAGGTTTTCTTTTAAAAAGTGTATTACCTAATACACTTTGAGTATATGAGTTTAGAAGTCTCATTGTAGTCTACTGACCAAAGAACTCTAAGAAACTTCTGTCCTCAGGTAGGAACTTCCTGATCTGTCAACAAGAATCATGTACATTGCAGCCTTGATGCAGCTAAATCGGTGAAATCATGGTAGTTCAAATTAAATTGTGACATGAAAGCTGAGATTCTACTATAACAAGAAGGTTGTGCTAAATAATCTGTATTACAGTAGTCATTGTTAGAGGCAAACTAACAGCTCCACATTTTAAGAATTTGGCACAGAAGAGAAGGACACTATTCATGTGAAGAAACTATTGTTCAGTCCATGTGGTGACACTTGCACTACTTAGAATCATAGAGTAGTTTGGGTTGGAAGGAACCTTTAAAGATCACCGTGCCGTGGGCAGGGGAATCTTCCACTACATTAGGTTGCTCAGAGCCCCGTCCAACCTGACCTCTACGGCTTCCAGGGACGGGGCATTCATAGCTTCCCTGGGCAACCTGTTCCAGTGCTTCACCACCCTCACACGAAAGAATTTTTTCCTTATATCCAATCAAAACCTACCCTCTTTCAGTTTAAAGCCATTGCCACTTGTCCTATTGCTACAGGCCATGATAAAAAAATCTCTCTCCATCTTTCTTAAACCCCCTGTAAGTATTGAAAGCTGCACTACGGTTTAATAAGGTCTCCCTGGAGCCTTCTCTTCTCCAGGCTCGACTGTCTCGCCTTTCTTCATAGGAGAGGTGTTCTACCCCTCTGACCATCTTCATGGTTCTCCTGTGGACCTGCTCCAACAGGTCCATGTCTTTCTGATACTGAGGGCTCCAGAGCTGGACGCAGCACTCCAGGTGGGGTCTGACAAGAGTGGAGTAGAAGGGGAGAATCACCTCCCTCAACCTGCTGGCCACGCAGGATATGGTTGGCTTTATGGGCTGCAAGGGCACATTGCCAGCTCATATCTAATACCCAGGTGACCCATGCAAGTTCGAATTTGCACTTCTAGTAGAGAAATGTCATCTAGATTTGTAGTACAGTGTAGCTTGCTCCCCTTCATGAGGCAAAGTATGAAAAAAAAAAAACAACCCCAAACATTTAACACATACTGCAGTTTCATACTGTACTGGACAAGGAAGATATTCAAGACTAGTAACAAGTGGAATTAAAAAAAGAGGCTAACATTCATTTTCATGCACACGGATATGAGTCATACCTTATTAAATACCTCCTTACTAACAGGATCTGTGTTCCACAGATTCTGTCTTTCCCTCTGGTTTAGTGCTTCTTCTTTTCTTCTCCACTCTTCTTCTCTCCATCTCAACTCTGCAGCTTCAGTTGTTGCTTGAGCAGATTCCTGATCGCGGGATTCTGAATTATGCAGTGCTAAGCTATCAAGTTTTTGCTGGGCTTCTGCTAGGTTCCACGTGCATTCCACAGAGTGCTTCACAAACTCTCTTTCTTTTTGGCAGGCTGATTCAATCCCTTGGCTGTACGTCTGTGAGGAAAATCAGACGTGCTATTTATGGAGGGAAAATTGACAGTATACAGTTTGTATAGAAGCAGATAGGCTTAAACTTCAAAGATAAAGCACCTGAAAGGCATCTTAGATATACAGCATCATATTCACAGGAGGGATGAAGCACGGTTTTTTATATTTTTTATAAAGAGGCTTTTAATTCAAGCTGTCTTAACTTTGTTAAGTGCAGTTGCAAAATCATGGATCAAGTACTGGTAGTACGGGGCAATAGTCTCCAGACTGTAAAAATACTTCTGACACAGCTGAAACCCCTCTGGCTATCTTTGGGCTGTAATGCTAGCCACAGCCAAGCATGAGAATACTCTGAATATATACTTCTGAGAAGAAAGTATCAGTTTTGTGATGTCAGATCATAACAGTACATAACTGCTGCTGCCTGCGTTCCAGTATGGATTAGTACCTAACAGATGGCCAACATCTTCTCTGGAAATGACAGTGAAAGTGGAATTTGAGTTATGAAGTGGCTGAGGCCCAGCACTAGCACATGCTCCTTTTGGTCAAACCTATTGAAGAGGTCACCACTCATAGCTGGGAGGGGAAAGTGACCTCTCAAGCTTGTATTACTTCCAGATGCGTGCTGGGAATCTGCACTCAGTAACTTAAGAAATTGTCTTGTAAAGCACACGCCATGCCTTCCCACCAAGAGCAGAGAAAAAAACATTCATATGCATTAGTTCCTCAGCCTTCCAGTGCCATGTTATGAAATTTGGGGTGCTGATAACCTCTGGCGGGGGGAAACGAAGGACAACAAAAGTTGTGAAAGATTATTTGAAGGAAACTTTCAGGTACGTCAAAGTTCTTGTGACTTTGGGAATTGCAGTTGTTTTTTTTTGTTTTGTTTTCTAACAGCAAGACGAACATTTCACTGTGTGAAAAACTAATGTAATGGCAGCTGCTTGCAAGGACACACAGAATTCCTGACAACGCGGTTATAAAACGCCGACTTGCCCTAGCCAACAGAGAAACACACCGCCTGTCTATCTGCTTTTTAGACATAAGGATGCTGGGATAACTTCAACCCAGCTCCTTCCTCGTCATTCGTCAAACGTGGAACTGTTACCCACGGGCGGCGGCAGACGCCAGACCTCCGCCGCGGCAGCAGCCCACCCGCCCCTCCGGCGTGCTCCAGAGCGGCGGAGCGGCTGGGGAGGGGAGCGGACGTTTCCGCACACCGCCGCCCCGACACGCACAGGGCTCCCCGGTTACTTACAGCCCCCTCCCAGCGGCGAGATGGGGCTACGGCCGCGGGGCAGCCGAGCCGCCCGCAGCACCGCTCCGCTCCGCTCCGCGCCGGCCAGGGCAGGGAGGGGGAGGGAGCTGCGCCACCGGAGGCGGGAGGTGCCGGGGC
>WHYT01014107.1:0-75767 GCA_009806455.1 Tetrax tetrax
GGGCGGCGCGGATCGGCCGCCTCCGCCGGGCAGCCCCGCGTGGGAGGGGGCTCCGCGGCGAGGAGGGTGGGCGCGGTGCCATCCCCGCAACTCCCACCCGCGGGCGCTGCCCCCGCTCCCCACGGGATGATGCCCACGGAGGCCCCCCACCCGGGGTGGGAGGCAGCCCCGGGGGTGGGGGGGCGGAGGCGCTGCTGTGCGGTGGAGCCCCGCAAGTGGCGCCGGGCGGGCGCGGGCAGCCGGAGGTGCGGGGACTGCCCGCGCCCCCCAGGCCTGCGGGGTCACCGCCCGAGCACCGGCCTGGCCCGGGCCCCAAGCCGCAGGCAGACTCGGGGTGACAGGCTGGGGTCCCCACGAGGGGTCAGCAACCTCGGCCCCCGAGTGGGGCAGGTGCCAGCCCAACAGGTGGGGTGGCCCCAGGACACGAGTCTTGCTCTTCGCGCTCCTTGGCCATGGAAGGGAACTTTGACATCTTGGGTTACTGGACAAACTGGACTCGAAGAGCAACCAGTGCTTGCTCGGGTGCAGCCCCAGCTGGGGGACGTGAAATACCTGGTGCCAGCGCTGCAGGTGACGGGCCCCGTCCTGGCCCGAGCTGAGTGTCACCGTCCCCCAACAGCCATCCCTGCACAGGGGGTCCAGCAGCGCTCCCACCACCACCCCGGCTCTGCACAGATGCCCAAACCAAACCGGCTGCAGCGAGGGTCAAGCTGCCTCTGGTCTGTCCCGCTGCTCCACAGCCCTGTCCCCACTGCACCTTCCCCACGCAGCTCATCTCCGCCTGGAGGCCACGCTCAGCTGCGTCTGCAGCGCTGCTCCCACCCCCCCTTCATCAGCCCCACACTCAGCTGTGCAGCTAACGGGCCCCCTTAGCTCGTTCCCTGCTTTCCCTGCCAGAAACAGGGTTTGAAAACCCACGTTCCTCGTCCTTGCCCAGGCAGCGCAGGCTCTCTGCCCACCGACCCTTCTGGATCTCTCCCGCTGCAGGGCAGCTCTTCCCAGCTCCGCTCCCAAGGAGAACCGCTCCAAGGAGCTGGCGGCTCTGCAGCCTCTCGCATCCCCAACACCATCCTCGCTGCGGGGAGCCCACACTCCAGCGTGCGGGGCTGGGATCCTGGCACTTTTCTTTGGGGCCGCGCAGGTCAGGGGTTGTCCCCATGATGGGTAACAAGTGGTGAGTCGTTCCCAGCCCCTGCCTCCCTGTGCCCAGCCAGGCACTGGGTCTGCCCGTCAGGCTGGGCACTCTTGGAGGGACCATGGAGGAGGACCAGGCTGGGTTATCTTAGCATCTAGTGGGCAATTAATGTAAACATCCAATTAATGTAAATGACCGAGTGGGAAGGAGATGCTGCAGCCAGTGGCAGTGCAGCAGTGCCACCTGGACAGTAGACAACATCTTGGAGATGACATTTTTGTGCTAGAAAAACTGGTGGCAAACCCAGAGCCTTGGCCTCTGTGGGATGTCTGTCGGGAGACCGAATTTTGCAGCTCCCCAGGAAGATGGGTTGTGCCCAGCACGTTGTCAGGAGGCGTGATGCAGTGCCCAGAACAACAACGGCGCTTTTCACAAAGAATGGGACT
Source organism: Tetrax tetrax (assembly GCA_009806455.1). Taxonomy (NCBI): domain Eukaryota; kingdom Metazoa; phylum Chordata; class Aves; order Otidiformes; family Otididae; genus Tetrax; species Tetrax tetrax. The sequence continues at coordinate 1,582 of WHYT01014107.1, forward strand.
GGCTCCTGAACCATCTGGGCACTTTTACAAAGATGCTTGTATTCACTAAAGTAGCTGCTACTTTGTCATGTATCCCACTCTGCATAAATTGTTGATCTGCCTCAGAGCTCCCCTTCTGAACCAGCTGAACTGTTAATGAAGAATGGGATCCTCAGCATTAGCAGGTGCTGCTTTCATCAGGAACAGAAGCTTCTGAGCCAGCTGAGCAGCTTAATGAAGAGAGCATTCATGCCACAGCAGCCAGGGCTTTGTCAGGCAGCCTCTCGCCCATGCCACGCTCGGCTCTCAGCTTTGTTCCTCGACCAAGTGAACAGCTCTGCTGAGGTTCCAGTTTTCGACAGAGAAAGTGCTTTTTTTTTTTTAAGACCCTCACTGAGGCGATGCGGGATCCCCTTCACTAAGTTCATCCCTGCCGCTGCCTCCGACTCGCCTTCAGAACGGGGAGCGTTGCTGGGGCCAGGCATCTGAGGGCGGCTCCACGCTCCGCTCTCAAACTACCTGAAAAGGTTTCCACCGAGCATATCAAAGGCATATAAAAATGCTCTGTTCCCCAGCTTTGATCGACAAAGACTGCAGTTTTGATGAGTAATGTCTTCTCTTTTTAATAATTAACACCGCAAATCCTACAAATTCTCCATATTTGGATTCTCTGTTACTTGCCATTTTCAGCTCAGAAGTCCAAAATGCAGCTTTCCAAATAAATAAATGTATATTTAAAGTGAATTCTTAGCTGTCTTTGTTTTCTGGTAGGTTATATTTCACTAAGAGATTTGTCTGAAAGCCCTGGGAGGACCGAGCGTGGGTGGCTGAGCAGAAGGCTCCCCAGAAGGGCAGCGCGGGCCCCATCCTCAGGGCAGCACTGGCACTGAAAACACTGCAAAGCATCCAGCGCGCAGCAGGAAAAGCGTTTGCAGAGCCGCACGTGAGAAGGTGTGTCGAGGTGCGGTCAGGACGCTCCTTGCCTCCGCGGCCGGGCAGGAACGGAGCTCCGGCGGCTCCGAGCTAAGGACCGCGGCTGCACTGGCAGCCCAGCCCCTCGCACCCCGCTCGGCAGCCTGTCCCAGGCTCTGGGCCAAACACGGCTGCTTAACTGGCACAGGCAAGCCCAAGCATCTCTGATACATTTCAGAGTACGAACAGACAACTGTGTGTCTTATTTGGATTTATTTGGTGCAGTAACAGATGGTGCGTTGACAAAGTTCAGGCCAATTCAGCCTGGTGTGTTCAGGTGATGCTGGGAAAGTCCTCAGCTGCCTGAATGTTTAACAGTAACAGAAGCAAAGATGCAACAACTGCCTTAAATTCACAAGTAATGCATTGCTCGTTACCTGCCTCAGGTATTTCAGTAGAAAATGTCACGCGTTATCTGTTTATCATCCATAATCCATACACTTGCCATCCATTATAATTTATCACCCACAGCTGCAGCTTTGAGAGCGGATGCAGTTGTACGGGAGGCACGGAGAACAAAACTGGAGCGTTTCCGAAGGCAGACCTGCCTGCTGCAGGAGGCCCGGGCGCCCGGCTCCGGCGATTCGGCCGCAGCCCTCTACTTCTCCAGCAGCCGCACTCCGACGTGGCACAGCGTTAAGGGATGACTGTTCAATTTAAATTATGCTGACGTTTGTAAGCAGTAGCTACTTACTGTGCTCAAGGTGACCAAAATACGGACCTCTGCTTTAACTGCCACTTCTTGTGTCGCTGCAGCCTGTTCTGTTCAGGCACTGCCTGCATTTTCTGCATCCGGAGCTGAGGAACGAGGCTGTCAGCTTTGCTTTGCTTTCCAGCACCTACCTGAATCTGAAATTACAGAAAACCAACCGTTCTTATAACCTGAGCTCCCACACGAGCCCAGCGCCACCCAGATGAGAGGTCAAAACGCGGCCCAGCTCGCAGGGTTGCCCACCATTTCAGTGGCCAGCGGCACCGTCAGCGTGGGCAGGACCCTTCCCAACGGGCTGAGTGCGCAGCCCGGCTCTGCGCTCCCAGGCCCCGCGCAGCGCGAAGCAGGCACCCGTTCGCCAGGGCACGCTAGCTCTGTTTCCCGTACACCGAGAGGAGACAGAAACCGAAGACCAAATTCTCTGCTATCCCTTAATTACTTTTTGTGGACTAACAGTTTTGGAAGACTTAACCTCTTCTAGAACGAGGCTCACCTGGCTACTGCCACCAGCCCACTGGGTATCCCAGTGCCCTCACATTTTCCTGCTCTCAGTCTGGAATAAATGCCTGTATATTCCTAAGACAATATTTTTCTACAATAATGAATAATTACAAACACTATGGCAACCAACGAGGGACCCGTCACTGTCTGTAGGCCAGTACTTTAGCGTGGCACGCTGGTTACAGACGGGAGATTTTTCCAGGGGCCGCAGACGAGGGAGTGTTCCGCCACTGCTCGGTCTTTGTGAGTGCAGCAGCCCTTCAGCGAGCGTCTGCATGGCTCTCATCCTCAGCTGAGCACTGACGGCCGTGGGAATCATTTGGACCAGAAACTGAGTTACCTCCTCCAGCAAAATTCGGTCCACAAGTTCTCGTTATTCAGCCTGAGATGATGGCCCTCAGACACATCTCACACAGCGGTGGTGGTGGGGCTGGGGAAGAGAGATGCCTTATCAACAAGAACCCCCACAAGTCTTATTTGTCCCATGATTTCTCCCAGCACAGAGGGAAGGCGGAAAACGTACCTCATCGTAATGTGTCTTTGGTCCCTTTATTATTTCTGTCTATCCTGATGTTATTTCTAGCAGCACCGTCTGATGGGAAGGGGCTGCTGTTTTCAGAGGTGGCTTCATGTGCCACGAGGGACAATAATCTCCTACCATGCTCCTGGAGGGTGTTCCATGCTGAGCTGAAGAGAAAAAAAGAAAGGTGAGGAAAGGAGGAGACTCGAAAGACAAAGAAAGAAAAGGGGATGAGAAAAGTGTGGTGCAGATGAAACTCCGCTGGAAGAGGACTAGGAATGACTGAAAGAGCTGGAACTGTCCCGGCACCCGCTCCACATGTACCCATGGGGAACAGGCTGTAGCATCCAGCTTCCTGACTCCCAGGCATTTAAAATTTTAACCATAATTTGCAATTATAACCAGAGAATAAAATTTCAGTCTGTTAGGAGGAGGTGGGAAACTGCAGGGCGATGCACATTAATTACTGCTGACATAGAGGGACAGGCTCATTAGACAGAGGTCTCCTTCAGATCTAGCACACAATTTTTGGCTGGAGGCAGACATTTCAGAGAGTAATTATAGAGCCTGTGCTGCTAGGCAGGTCACAGCAGTCGGTCGCACGGACCTTTGCACTCCTGCGGGGATGCAGAGCAGGGTCGCTCCCCAGCGCCTTGTTCTTTCTCCTCTGTAGGCACTGCTGTGGGCCTGCACCTCGCCGTGGGACCCCCACCACGCTCTCCGGGCGGTTCTGGGCACTCTGCAGCGCTTGAGCCATGGGCAGTGTCAGATGCGTCTCCCTACCTTCACTCCCGGTTGCATCTGGGGGGCTTGGGTCTTCTTGGGAATGGTTCCTCCATGAGGTAGAGCCTGTATCTTCTACCAGCTTCCCTGTGGGCTCAAAGTCACCAGCCTTTTTTTGAGCCTACAGATCACTTTTAGGCTCTTCACCTGGATTTCTTCCCTTTCCCCAGGGAGCTCTTGATGGCGGAGCCCCTCGTGGCGGATAGCTCACCGCCCGCCCTCGGCATTGCGCCCGCGGCTCCACCGCTGCTCCCCAGGCAGAGGAAGGTGCTCGTGAAGGAGGGAGACAGCACAAAGTGCGGCTGTTCAAGTCAGCAATTCACAGCAATGATTGCTTTGACTTCTTTCCCTGCTTGCAGAGCTAATCATAAGTACGTCAGAAAAAGCTTCGCTCCGCGCGCTCGCGGCAGAGACCCCAGATTGGAGTCACTGTGCTTGCGCCCGGCGAGATGGGGCGTGCCGGGTTTTCTCCTCTGTCTGAGTCACTGGTTTGGCAGACTTTTACATCACCAGACCTTAAAAGTGCAAATACAACTTTCAGTCTCCTTGGGTTCTCACGGAGGTAACACTGGAAAACGCTCTCGGCAGTTTTTCGCTAGCAAGATACGCTCTGGTTTATATTTAGGGAATACAAATAGGGAATAGCTCTGAACCCAGCCCAGAGATCCATCTAAAATATCCCTGTAACTCTGTTTACAGACCGCTTCTGTAAATGTAACAGGCAGGGAGGAGGGTACCTGTGTCTGGGGACTCTGTGAACTGGGAGGTCTGTACAAACGCTTTACTGGGGTCGCGTGTTCCCACCGACACACCCAGTGAAATTTTGCCATCACCCACCGCTCTGCATCACAGCCAGTGCCTTCTGTGATTTCTTTTATGATTCTCGTGATATTTAGTGATATTTTTCTGAAAGTCCTGCTTCTTGCTCTCTGTGACTAAGAAGTAATCACAGTGTCTGTCAAAATAAAATAATCTATCCCTCCTGATTGCAAAGGAAGGCTTGAAAACGCGAGGCACACGGACCCGAGCATGCTCAGCAGCGGTCAGAAACAAGACAGCAGGAAAAGCAGCCCTAGGGCTTTTTGCTCCCCGTCTCAGGCTTTGCACCCCTGGCTCCTGCTTTTCAGGCACTAGTCGTGGATTTGCTAATGCTGTTCCTGATCTGTGCACAAGAGTTTAAGTGTAAGGGAATACTCTTCAAGGACGCTTGATGGGCTTGGGCACACTGTCCAACAAGATTTGGGCACCACAATTCCGTTCGGCTCTGCTGAAGCTCCATCCTTTGAACACTCTTCTGTGTGGGGTCCCGTCCTGCCGCCTCCACGGGACTGAGCCCGGGCTCCCCGGCTGTTATCAGGCGCTGAGAGGCAGAAGAAAATCCCTCACAGTGCTGGAGCCAGCATTCAAACCAGCCAAAACGAGTGGGAGGGTACAAAGTACGGGAGGACCCAGGCACTGCAGGAATTTAGGTGGGCTTTCATTGCAGGGGAAGATGAAATAACTCACAGCTGCCAAGGGCAGGCACGCAGGGACCGTCCAGCTCCGGCTGTAGGAGCTGTAGCCCTGGGTCTGGAGCCAAGACGAGCAGAAGCCGAGCGCGTGGTTCTGGGTCCCGCTGCGCGTGGTGTGAGGTGTGGGACGGCAGCAAGCAAGGACGGCACCAGGAGACGGGGACGGGTCTGGGGGGCAGGTGTCAGGTATGACTGTCCTCACCTTAACCAGACAGGCCATCCCGTAGCGAGACACTTGAGCAGCCCTTGTAAAAAACAAACCCCACAATTGCCTGAACTCGGTGTTTTTCCAGACCGCAGAAGAGCAGCGGCTGCTGCGGGCCCCATCTGCCTGCGGGCTGCCAGCCACGTTTCGAGCTGACCCAGCTCCAAGCTGTGCACAAAGTGCAGCCAAGCTGGCGTTTTTCCCACAGAAAAAATCACAGCACATCTTCCGGTGCTAAGACAAGCTTGCTCCCTGGCCTCTGCGAGGAAATGGTGGGATATGAGCCTTTGGGAACCTTCCTAAAATACCTCGTTCCTTGAGGAAGGCAGGGAGGTGCGCTGCCCTGAGGTAGGGCGAGCCGGCTCAGCAGCAGCCTGACCCTATTAATAGCAAATCGCCGAGCACTCTGCTCCAGCCGCTCCTCCTAATAGCACAAGGTTTGACAAGCATTGCATTTAATTTGGATTTAATCTAAACTACTCGTGGCGTTTCTGCTTTGAACTCTGTCGGAGTCTTCCAGCGGCAGGCAGAGGGGCTGTCGCTTCAGCTCTCGTACAGCCCCCGCGTACGGGTGAGACACCCCCTGAGTTTCGGGACACGCGGAGCAGCGAGCGGGCAGGGCAGGACGGCAGCGGCAGGAAGGGCAGGGGACAGTCGGGAGGAGTGGGCTGTCCGGCCCGTGTCGCCATACCACCTTGGCTGCAGGAGATTTCTGTGGCTCTTGCGTGAAACAGGGCTGGAGACTGCTCTTCTCCACTGGTAAAACATCTTCACAGCTGCGGCGGGAAGAGGCCGTCCGCTCCTGCAGCCCCCGTGGCAGCTCCGCAGATAAATGCGGAACGACAACAGCCTGTCCTGACGTGCTCCCAGCGTGCGGGTCGTATCCTGCCACCCTGGCTGAACGCCGCCCGGCTGTCTGCAGAGACCGGCGCTATCCCACCGAAGTGCGGGAGAATCAAAGGCTCAGCTAGGATTTTTCCAAAGGAAGGAGGAACGGGTGAAGCTCCGGAATCGAAACACACATTGCACAGCTCCACGAGACTTTAAAACAATGTTTGCCAGGGGAGGAGAGGAGCCAGTCAGCCTCAGACATCTTCCTAAACACCCAGTGCTTGGGCACCGTGTAAAGAAAATGCATTTGCATCATGAGCATCTCAGGCACTGCTTTTCCTAACTCGCTTTTCTTTTTCTCTTAAATATGTTTAACATTACTTTCTTCAAAACATTGCTAGTAGAACTCTGTTGTCTGAAGCAAATGGACTCCTGGGGTGCGTTTACATCTAAAAATTCAACAGCCTGTGTTGAGTATTTACTGCTTATTATCTTCATTTTCTATACAGATTTTTTTTGGCAATGGTAGCTGCAGAAGAACTGCAAATACAATTTGTGCATTTGCAGACAGGCTGGCAGGCTGTCCGCAGGGAGAGGATAATCCCTTGCATTGCTGGGGCTTGTGCATGTACTGCATTTCAGGTGGGATGAGATAGAGAGATTTGTGACAGCTGCTGCGGGCCCACCTGGAACGGCAGCGAACGCACCCAGGCGCTGCTGCCCCGTAGATGATCTCCAGACAACGGCGCTTTGATGGCACCGGCGTACTTGACCATCGCGGAGCTGCAAGGGGACACCGAACCTCGGGATGCGCAGGCCGCCTGAGCTGAGGCTCACGGGCAGGCTGAGGCTGCGGGTGACGCATGCAGCCAGCTCTGCCTGCATCCCGATTTTCTTCATTCTGCGCTTTTCAGAACACACTGACTGTGGAGCTGGCTTCGTTAGAGCCTCACGGGGTAAATGCAGCGTGTTAGTCCACAGCCTCCGGTCTGCCTGACTTACTTAATGCTGTTCCTATCGATAAGACCCTGGAAAATCAATGTAGCTATGATGTCCACTTGTTATTCAGTAAATGGCCTTTTCTCCACAAAACAGACCCTTTTTACAGGTCAGTGAATCATACGGCAGAAGATGCATTTCAAAGGCTGTTACTCACAGGAGAAGATGACGAGGACGAGAGCCTAGGCAGTCCGGTGGTGCGGCAGCAGGGCTGCGCTCTGGGCGCTGGGTAACAAATCCAACCTTCCTTTCCACTCCGGGAAACCTGGGGGTTTTAACTTCTGTTTTGTTCTGAATTTTTTTTTTTTTTTGTGTGTGTGTGTGTGTAAGGTTACCCTTTTGTTTACATAAAATTCTCCCATCCCCGTGGATTTCTGAATGCTGTCTGGGAGTCAGAGACTGTGCCGAGCTGCGGAAAAGAAATTAAAGAGTAGGGATTGTGCACAGGAACCGTAAGTAGTTCCCATGAGAAAAAATGCCTGGTGGAAGCATATTTAGGGAAGCGATTGGCATCTATATTGACTGGTTTCCAAAATGCAAGAAGCCCATTTATCTAGGCTATTATCACAACATCGCTCCCCCTTTTAGGGTCACAACAGACAGAGCTTCCCGCACCCCTTCGTTCTGCTTCCCTACTGCCTGCTCCTCACCCAGGAGCGGCCGCATCCTGGCCCGGCAGTGCGGTGCTGGGGGCCGCGGGGCCTCAGGTCCGGGGCAGAGCCCAGGGGCGGCGGCTCTGCACTGGGCTCTATCAGGAGGAACGGAGAGGAACCGAGCAGCACGAGGGACGTGCGTGGCTGCCAGGGACGGTCCAGCCCAGGACGTACACGGGGACGGACAGACAGACACACCCGCTGCTCTGAAGGAGTGACGGTACGTGTAACCGCAGTACAAACATCGCCTGTGCTACGGCAAATCTTTGCGTGGTGAAAGTGCATTTCCGTACACGGCTGTATTTAACACGGTATTAAACACACCTGCTAACCACACTTATTACATGAGCACATTCCGTAACTGCAGTAATATTTTTATACACTTGATGCTTCTAATGAGCTGAACAAGGAGACTGAGAAAATAGAGAGAGAAAAATCCGACTGAAAGCTAACGCTCCGAGGAGCTCGCCAGGCAGCTGGTAACCGCCACTCTGCAGTCAAGAGCAAAGTGCTTCTGAGTAGCAATGCACTCCTGTTCCCAGGCTGCACCTAGAAGCTAAAAACCAATACCTGGCAGATGAGAAATGGGGAAGCAGACATGAGCTGGTCAATTAAAAGTCAGAAAATGTACACAGCAGATGAAGAGAAAAAAAACATGGGATGGGCAGGATCAGCCGGGGCAGCGAGCGCTGTGTTCTGCAGAGCGCAGGGCCTGAACCACAGGAGAATGACGAGCACGTTTCCAGTCTACTGGCATTGGGGAGGACGTAAAATAGCTACAATCAGGAACCCCTGAACCCGAAAGGAGTTGGTTGACCCAGGTGCTGCTGATCTGCAATACACTTTTGAATACCGGGGAAAATCCGAAAGCAAGCAAAGCGCTGATGCTGTATGGGTATTCCAGCAGACTGGCAGGCTTCTAGACAGGAAAGCTAATGGAAAAATTGAGACAGAATTAAGGGACAAAAATAAAATTACTTCCAATACAGTTTTATAGACAGTAGATTCTGTCCAAGAAACGTGTCGCCATTCCTTGATAAGATTACAATGAAGAGAAGTTGTGCAGATGTGCTATAACGTGAGGTTTGTAAGGATGAGCTTCATCCAGAGGTCCAGGCTGCGGATGCGCTGGCCAGCTGGCAGGGCTGTGCCGCATCGCTGCACGGCGCTGCTTCCGGAGGGGTGCGCCAGGGACCGGGAGTCATTTTTTTTAATCAGCAAATTGTTAGCAAATGCAAGATCACTGCTGATAAAACATATGGATGATTAACAGCCTGGCAGGACAGTCACTAACAAGGAGGAGCAGCTGAGGCACGCCGCGCTCTGGAACGCTCCGCCATCCAAATGGAGAGTGTTTTAACATAGCTGGGAGTAGAACTGGAGACAGAGTGCAAGACCCACTGGCCGTGCCCGGCGAGGGTGCCGGGAGGGCTCCTGGAAAGCTCTGGGAGAGCGCGGGGGGCAAAGCGGCGCAGCAGGAGCGTCCAGTGTGCTCCCTGCAAGCACAGCCAACAGCTAGAAGAGCAGGGCAGTGAATTTGCCCACGGAAAATTCAATTACCCAGTGTTTAGACCAACACTGGAAATCTGCATTCAGGTTTGGTATTTGGTTGTTAACAGGAATGTGCAGAGAGCGCAGAAGAGAATGAGTAAAATCACTGCGAGGCTGACAAAAATACCCTACGAGCTCCATCTGTTTAGCTCACAGAGAACAGCAAGAGCTGGCTTTATTAAGGTATATACATATCTTTATGGTAAGGAAAACACTTGATGGTTAAAGGTTCTTTTCTATAACACAGAAAGGCAGAGACAGTGCCGGTGGCTGGCAGTCAAAGCAGAGAGGCTGAGACGAGGCACACGGTGCGCGCAGCCACCCTTGGGAGCTGGGCTCAATGACTCCTACACCCTTAAAACCCAGTTCTACAAAATCTGTCTTACTGGAATGCAGGTTCCTGCACTTGGGACCACCACAGCCCTGAGGTGGGTCTCCTCCATTTATTCTCACTAGTGCTGAGTCGGTTTGCACCCTGAAAAACAGATTTCTGAATGCTGTTCTTCAAAAAGCAGACAGGGAAGATGAAAGAGAGAGGAGCTAAAAAAATGAGTTAAAGGCTTTGAAAGCAAACAGCAATTAACCTTCCCGTTCTGCAGATCTGGCGTCCCAGCGCTCAGGCACACCGCAGGAGGGACAGGGAGTGCCGCATGCCACCGGCTGTGGCACAGCTCTGCCGGGATGAGGTGCCGGCTGAGCACCGCGGCCGGCACAGCTTGTAGGCACAGCAGCATGCGTGCCGGGAGCAGGGAGGGCTGTCACCTCCGTAGCCACGCTGGCACTGAGAACAGGGTGCAGCGGTCCACGTCCCAGCTCCGTGAATTCGGGGTGATGGAGCGGAGAGGCTTTTTGCTGTGGGCTGCTGGGGATGGGATCCCAGGCAGCGTAACCTGGCCGGAGCTCCCCGCAGCCGGAGCAGGATGGTGCTGTTGGGATGGTGTGTCAGGGGGACAGCGGGCAGAGAGGGCTGGCTGGGCCGTGCCCCGGTTTGGGCTGTCAGAAAGGAGAGGGTGGCACAGGTACAAAGCGAGGAGAGGGCAGGACCCCATGCAGGCAGGGCTGGTTTCGCAGAATCATGAAATCATTCTATCATTAGTCAGCTGAAATGACGGGGGGCAAGCTGGCACATCCTGACCGTGAGAAAGGCCTTGTGTAAAGCGAAGGGAGCTGAGAGACCAAGCAAGACAAACAGCACAAGGCAGAGGTGCCCTGGAGGAGCTGCGAGCGAGGGCGGGTGGCAGGGAAGGGGCTCGGGAGGCAGGCAGAGCCAGGCTGGGCCACGAAGTCAGCTGGCATAGCGGGATGCGAACGCTGTCTCAGTGCATCGGCACTGGGACCCTGATCTCAGCGTCGCTGCTCGGGCTGGTGCCGCAGCACAGCGCATGTCCCCGGCTCCCACCGGCCACGACCCGCGTGCTGGGCGCAGACAGCCCCGCGGCCAGATTCCCTCTGCCCAGCAGAAACAGGGTACAGGCTGCACGTCCGCGGCCCGAGAAATTAGCAATATCTGGAAGATCTGTCAGCATCCTTTAGGAGTGGGAATACTCATGCATATGGAGCGAAAAATAGTTCAGTCAATAGGAGCAGCAGCTCCGAAGAGCGGCGCAGCTCCTGGCAGAGCCCATTGCCATGGTACCTGTCAGCAGCTCGCAGCATTGTTTCACACGTCCCACTGCTCCGAAAGGATCTTTTTTAAGAAGCAGCATTTTAAAACCAAGCAATGAAGAGAAGTATCTTGCAGCCTCACCTTGGCACCCAGAAACCCAGTGACCTCGGCGTGCCTTTGGTGAATTATATTAACTCAAAAAATTCTAGAATGTAAACCCCTGGAAGTACTGGCCGGCTGAATCTCACCAGTCTGTTGCTGATATTTTATCACATTTCAGCTGACTTCAGGAGCAAATGGATCCTCCTAACGTGCTTCCATGCAAGCTGGGGAGATCTGTTACAACAGCAAAATCAGGTTTTTACTCTAAGAACGTATGTTTCATCATCAGAAAGGCATTTCACCCAGTCTCCATACTGGGAAGGTCCTGTACCCTCCCAGGAGGTCACCGGGAACTCTGAAGAGAGCTATCAATCAGGCCCATGATCGTTTTCAGTCAGCTTCTGACCCCTTCTCCCCATTACACCTCGGGCCCCGCTCCGGGCAGCCAGAGGAGCAGGACGGCCGGGCGAGGCTGCCATGTCCAGGCCTCTGCGAGCCGGGAGCCAGGAGCCGCCGGCACGCGCTTCCAGGCAGACCACAGCCCCTCAGCCCAGCATCTTTAAATGAAACGGCGTGCCAGCGGAACAGACAGGGTTCCCATGGGAACAGAAAGTGCTGACATTTCCAAACTAAAAAAGGAAAGAAGCAGCAAAGTATGCACGCAGCAGGACGACGTGGACTGGGGCGTGCGGACTGCACAAGCAAGGTTTCTGTTTATCTGGCTTGGGTGTTTCAGTTCAGGCCAATTGCCTGCAAGATTAATTTTCCTGCAGGGATGTATTGCACCGCCTTTACCTGTAACCACCTTAAAGGGGACGGAGTGTGCACGTGAAATCATGCTGAGGCATCTATCTCTCTCATGCAAAATGATTGAGATAAATAGGGCACATTAAACTGCCATTTTGTTGTAGCTAAATTATTTGTAATAGCAACATAAAATGTACTTGCTGCAGGGTAACTACGTGTCCTAGAGTTTCAGATGGGAAGATCTCTAGCTCAGAGAGATGTCCCTCTTTCCATCAGATCAAAGTGACATTAGAAGTGGATAGTGACCCACCAGCGATGCTGACGTTGGGCACCCATTTCTCCAGCAAAGGCGCACGGTGCTGCCGCAGATGCAGCTGGTCCCTAATGGACTGGAAGAGGTGCTGCAGTTCTGGTTCTTCTGTACAGCACAAACTGCTTCTCCACCGAGGCACCTCTCCTCACAAATATATTGGTAAAAATCTCCGTGGTACAAATGTGCCCGAAAGATCCACATGGCGGCAGCTGGAAGATGAGGGGCAGAGCCTGCCTAGGCCCTTCCGGGGCTCCTCCTGGTCCCCAGTGAGACCCTGTCCCTGGGAGGCCAGGGGAATTTCACCTCTCATTGCTGTGGGGCCAGAATTTCATCTCCACGGCCCAGTGGACTCCAGCCTGGAGCACACATCCACGCAATTACAGTCTGTTTCTCTGATGCTGCACGTGAAAACACAAATATTTTTAGGTACATGTTTTCACGAAATATGCAGGAGTGTTTCCACCCTTCTTCTGTGCTCTTTCTTGCACCTGTGCTGGCTTTTAAGCCGCTCCATCACGACGTTGCCATTTTGGAAGGCAGAACCTCTGTGCTGAAGAAGGGGATGCGGAGGGAGTGGTTTCCCAAGCAACAGTAACCAGGTGAGAGCAGGGCCCTTCCTCCTCATCCACCTCCGCGGTGGGCTCGGGGCACAGGCCGGGCAGCCGTGCCCTCTGCAGCCGCCAGCGCCAGCACGGAAGCGGGAGCGACGGCGGGGGTGCACATTACTCATCCCGCTCCGTAGCCCGTGGGTGGCATTTGACAACTTGCTGCTGTCACGCAGGTCAGCACACCTCTAATTATAACGGGGCCACTTACAATAACGGTGCGTTACTCAGCTCAAAGGAGAGGCAGGCGGCTCTGTGCACGCCGGCTCCTGAACGCTGCGGAGCCTGTTTTCCACACCAGCTCACGCCTTGCTCCCACCCTCCTCCCAAAGCCCGCTTTCCCCGGCCTGTCTCACTTCGTGACTGCCAAACGACAGCAGCAGGTTTACCAATGCCGTGCAAAGCTGCTCCTAAAATAAACATCGGGGATGGGCGTGGGCACCCCTGCCGCCCGTGGCCACGCTCCCCGTGAGGCAGGAGGGCCTCGGTGGGTGCAGAGCATCCCTGCTCCCCACGGCAGTGATGAACCCTGCGACTGGCCCAGCGGCTCTGCAGACCCCCGCAGACCGAGATCCTCACGACCACCCTGGAAAGCACCTTCAGCGAGGCAACCTCTTCCCCAGGAGGGGGCAAACGGGAACGACCTCCCAGCCGAGGAGCAGCCAGCTGGACACTCGCTTTCTCTGCAGCCTTTGCATCCGTGCGGTACCCGTGAGGCACGGTGAGTCATGGGCTGGGCAGCATCCCTCAGCTGGGCAGGCTGACTCATCCCGGAGAACCACGCACTCCTGTCCGGCCGCGAGACGGCTGACCTGGCTCTCCCTGATGAAGGCAGCGGGACGGGAAATGCTGCGTATTTCAGGGGGTTAGGCTTCATGAAGAAGATCAACGGCAAAGTCCCCTCCTGCCCATTGCAGGTCCATTGCTGGTCGCACTCTAATGACCCCAGAGCAAGGGGCTGCAGAACTGCCCTGCACAGCCTGAGACAACGCTCGCTCAGCCAGCCCCGACGAAGAGGCTCCGCGCAGAACCACGGGCATTTGCACCGGCAGAGGCACTGAGCAGCACCCCTGCCTCCCCCCATCCTCACAGCTCCCACCAGCCGTCCCGCCCACAGCAAAGCAATTTGTTGCTGCCTTCAGGAAGAGTTAGTGACGGTCCTGGCATGGAAACACCATCACATGAGGCAGTTTCCATCCCACTCCTACTCGTTCCAGAGTCCCGGAGCACCAGATCTCCAGGGTGGCCAAAGGAAATGGCTGTCACAGGCGTGCTGCCTATTTCACTTTTGTCTTCATCCTTTGGACACCAACATCAATCCTGGTCTGTGCTGCTGGGGGGCAGGGGCTCCTGCCGCAGCCGGCAGTGAGTGACGGATGCCCTGCTGACAGCATTCCTGGCTGCCGCACTGGGCCACTCATTGAACTACCAAGTGCTCTTACTCGTTTGATTGGCTTAGGCTATAATCCTCTTTTATTTCCAGAAGAATACAGGGAGCTGTTTTCCTCCGTTGCTGTCACGGCTCAGGGGCAGAGTTTCCAATCTGGAGTTAGAGAAGCAAATCCACTCCTCCTTCGGGACGCGGACGTGTTGAAGGAAGACAATCTGTTCTTACCAAGGACGGCTTTCCAACGCCAGGACTATGAAGACGTGCTGACAGACTGCTTGTCACTGACGGTGTTTGCTCCACAATTGCTTGTTGAGGAACTGAAGGCGCAGGAATCTGTAGTAGGGGACAGTAGTGTTGTAACAGCTTTTTGTTTTGAGTCAGATTCTGGTCCGTGCTGTCCTGGGACAGCCCCGGTGCAGCCTCGCAGCAGCCTGGGAGGATAGCTCAGGGTTACTCCACCCTAAGGGGGGTGTGAACTCGGCTTGAAATCTTCATTTGCCCCATTTCGAATGGCTTTTGCAGACAGTGAGAGCAGTGCCACCGCCCCAGGCAGCACGGGAGGGAGGGAGGCAGCTCGTCTGTATTCATGAGGCGTCATCAAGCTGCATTAAGCTTAAAATGGCCGTGCCAGCCCGCAGAGAAACACGGTCTCACATATGGTCTCACACCAGTAGTACGCTGCTGCAACACCACCACCACAGTGAAAACGAGAGGAGTCCTTTCAGCTGAGAGGTCAGTCTGCTGCAGCAGATACAACTGAACGGGGCTGAGAAAATGAGGACCCAGGCTACGGATCGGAGTAGTCTTCCTGCATGGGAATTACGTATGGGACCAAGCAAGGCAAAGCAGTTCAGTGGCACACTGGAGCATGGCACACAGAGAAGTTTTACCTTTGTGGAGCTGTCTTCCACTCTCTTTTCAAACTCAAGACACCATCAGGCTGATTCCTTTCCCTGGGAACCACTTTTTGTCTCAAGGTACCTGGCTCAGCCTGTTTCCACCTCAGTAGCTGCTAGAAAAGACTAGAAGACTTTGCATTGTTTCTGCACAGGGTAGGAAGTGACAGGAACCTTGTCAAAAGGGAATAAGCAAAAATAAGCAAAAAAAAAAAAAAAAGGGCTACAAAAATCCCCATATAACCTGTCCTTGAATTATCCTGCCTGGCAATAGTCAGACAAAGCAGCACCTTTCCTGCTGCCCAAAGGGTGGCTGGCACTCTGAAGTCAACGATTACGAGCATGGCTGGGGTTTGTATGCCATGCTTTTCACTCATTCTGATGCACATCTGATGGGGCTCTCCACAGATCCATGAAAACATGCAGGAGGCTGAAAGCAACCCTGTTAAAATACTGATTTAAGAAAAAAAATCCCAGGAAAATGTGTTTGTCATCTCAAGACTGATTCTTCTGGAACTTGTAGAATTCCAAATGACTGGAAGAAGGAAAAAGTTTAGGTTCCAGTGCAGTCTAACTGCTTTTGGTAGCTTAGAAAGTAAGTTTGTTAGGGTAAGTTTTGTGATGATTTCTATGACGTACCCATCTGTAACGCTGTAATAGACCACAAAAGCATTTTCAGCACCAAGCCCTCCTAGGGAAGGAAATACCACTCTTCTTCAGGCTGCATAAGGTAGGTCCCTACCTACCAAGGTCAGGTAGGGACCGCAAACGGGGTTTGGCCCTTAGCCTATGTACTGGGAGAGGGGAACACAGACCGCGTATCCTGTCAGCTCCAGAAACAGACTCGCAAGTCCTGACTTCAGTTCCCGTGAACCGCAGTGTGAATATTTTATAACAAGGCAAAAACCAGGCATGCAAAACTACCTGCATTTCAAATTCCTCGGCACAAAATGGGCCACGATGCTCAAAGGGGGTTATAAAAGCAATCCCATCCTTAACTCCATACATTAGCTTCCTTACAGTTTGCATCTAATGAACTGTGCTGTCTCCATGCACGTTTAAAGTATGTCACATCTCTTCTAACCACTGACCTTTCCCAGTGCCCCTCAGGCATCCAACAAGTAGGTTACATCTGTCACTTCCAAGGCAAGAGAAGATGCGGAAGCCAACATCTCCCGGGGTTTCGAGCCAGGCAGCCTTTTCTTTGTTCTTTATCACAACCTGCGAGCAGGAACGCGAGCACCCAGAGCCCGCAGGGACTCCCAGAGGGGCCCACGGGGAGCCCCAGGCGAGGCTCCCACCGGTGCGTGTTTTCAGTGTTACCTCAGGCTGAGCAACCCATCACAAGGCGTGGAGTCAGATTTTTGCCTACTTTTATAATTTTTATCTTCGGAGTTCTACTGCCTTTTATTCTCTAGCACTGTTTTACACTGACAAAGTGAAACCTTGGAGAAGACAGCTGCAGTGTGTAACCACTCAACAGACCTGCTAGGTGTGCAGATGCCTGCAACGCGCAACAGAGATGGAAGCTTTTCATCCAACGAGACCTACCCCAGTGCACGCTGCTGAGAGCCAGCAACCCACACACCCGACTCGCACCTCTGTCAGCTGCTGCTCTTTATGCTCCTCTGCACCACCACTGTCCCACCATTGAAGAGGTCCATGTCTGCTCTGGAGAGTACTCAACCCACGCATTCACAAAAATACTGGGCAAGACCATCTTCTGCCCAGCGCAGAAACGGGCTGTGCTGCAACAGCTCACAGGTACGGCGGCAGACTGGCTCTCACTCTCCCAGCCTGCCAGGCTGCCTGTGTCACCCCACGTCCTCAGTTAACCCATCTCTAGCCACCACACCGGTTCCTCCTTGAGCCAAGGAAAAACTGCTGATGTCAAGGAAGACGTTCTGCTCCTGCCATGCCCAACAAAAGGTAACCCTCTGCTGCAGCAGAGCTCTAGAGGTGGTCATGATGCATTGTCACCACCAGCTTTGGCCTTTACCTCACACTGTGCATGCTGGGGTTGAGGTCTGATGAGGTGGAAACCCATCCATGACCCATGAGAGGGCTTTAGGGGCTCCCACAGGATACAGCTTCCCAAGTCTCTGCAAGCTGGTTTATTTAACTTCTACATGGAAAAAAATCTTTCTTAATCCAGTTTTCTGATTAAAATCCCCTTAAAGGCTGCCTCCTATGACATGAGATGTAACTAAACCTCGATGTGTCACTGTTCATCACTCACCATATGCTTTGATGGCTGGAAGCACACATGACCAGGAAAAAAACCTGAGATGCCCTCTTTCTCTTGTGTGGCTTTTTTTTTAATGAGAAAGCTCTTTATAAAGAGTTATGATTGTTTTTCTCCACTTTTAGGAGGGTTAGCAAGCTTGACCTGCAGCGGAGCAGTAAAGCACCCTTGATGTCTTCTCATGGCCTGACTTGCTGCTGAAGAAGATGGCTTGCACCACTGAGCCTCATCTGCCCAAAGCTGACACCAGAGGAGGATGCACAGGACACAGCATGGGATTTTTCTAACACCATTTACCAGCATTGAAAGGCCATGAAAAAATGTCAAACTGTTGCAAAGTGGGAAATATTTTTTTGTCATTTTTCACTGGAGACTGGAAAACCCAGCTGTCTTCACACTGGAGAAGCCAATGGTAGAGCAGACTACTGTGCTTTTGCAATAGTTCTGTGTGTGGACAAGTAACCTCACAGTCGATGTTTAGATCCCTGCCAGAGGCCCCAGATCCCACAGGAGCAGGTCTCCAGAATGAGGAACATCTGGCCAACCAGACCTGAACCTCCCTCGGCGTGGGGATGGTGAAACATGTGGGAGCTCCTGTGGCCCACCCAGCACTGGAGGTGATGCTCCTCTATTGGCAGCGGTTTTCTGCTGGATCTTGCTGAAGCCCAGCAGGAGTTTTGTATTTCTGTGGACTTCCAAGCGGCTGTCTGAGGAGATGCTGGCTGCTAAGTACCTTTGTGTGTGTGTTTGGGAGCCTTCAAGTGCCTTCACCCTGTTGCCATGTCTACATCACCAGAGGAAAACTCAGGCCAGTGTTTAAGCCCTGGCTTTGTCTTGTCACCACCCACAGCTCTTTACTGTGCTCTCGAAATACAAAAGCACACAAAGCCCAAGAGGCTGGGACAAACCACGTCCACAGGTCAGAGCTGAGGCTGGTGCACGGATTTGCCATCATGCACACAAAATCCACACATCACGCAATACTGCCAGATTCCATAAATGTACCGTGACACAATGGTTACATCTGGAAGCTATTTCTGTAAAAAGCACACAGATGATGTGACGCTGTCTACTTGAGAAGCACGCTGGTTTGATGCATACGGCGTTCCACAGTCCATCTTGAAATACGATCTTTAAAAAGCAACCAAGATTTCAAGTTTAGTGTTACCATAGCTGGGCGTTTCCTGTTTAGGCACCAGAGGGGCTCTGGCTCTGGGTACAGACGGGGCAGGTGAGGCAGTGTTATGCTCTGGTTTAGCCTGATCAGGACCTGGAGTAAGGTAAACTTGGTCTAATCCCTGCACACTACTTCCATTGCCTCTCTCCGGGCTGCGTGCTCACTCCCTGGCTCGTGCATCGCTGAAGCAAGTCCTCATAACTGGAGCAGACGTGTGTTAGCGGGCTGTGGGATATCTTCATTTGCCGAGGAATGAAGTGAGCTCAGCTCCTCACAGGATCAGGCCCATCAATAACAACTTTTTGCTATTTCAAGGAAACGTGTTTAGACATGCAAAGCAACACGGATTTTCCTGCAAAGTTCACGCATTGCCAAGTTCAGCTCATCAGTACTGGCAACGGCCAGCTAAGCGAGACAGACCCGGGACCCAGGGTGTGCGAAACCGAGCACCTGCACACGCACGCAGAGGAGCCAAGAGGTCAATCCCACAGGAGCTAAACCAGGCAGGAGTCGTTCCCAGATACCCTGTTAGATGTGATTTACCCTTGTGCAGTGTAGGCTTGCTCCTGCAAGGCACAGCGAATTCTGACCCCATTCAGCCACCTACTGAACGAGGGGCTTAACTCTGAGCGCACTGCTGAGTGCTTTCCTAGACCACAGCTGAAGAGCTCAGCACTCGAGTCCAACCCCTAATAAATACAACACAAAAAGATGCTGGAGGCACACGCGGGGTGTCAAGAGGCCAGATGGCAGGCAGCATCCCACCGGAGAACCGCGATCCCCCGGGCACCCTCCCCAGACTGAACACCGTATTCAGAGCTGCCTCGTCTCTCCCCTCCCAGAAGGCCTTCGCATCCTCAACGGGACACAGTAATTAAGCCAACATGGAAGAATACAACCACTCTTCAAAGGGCTGGCAGACTGTTTGGGGATTTCTCCTGCAGTTGCACAGCTGCACTTGGGTGGAATAAGAATATTGGAAAAGACAGAAAAGGGAAAGGAAGCAAGTAGAAACAGGGGGGCAACAGAAAGTGAGGAAGAACAGAGGAGTGTGATGGAGAGAGTGTGCAGGAAAGATAAAGCCAGGGCAGAGAAAAATCTGTTCTCTGCACAAAGTAACACAGGGAACGTCAGGAATGAGCAGAGCACATCTGACTGCCGCTACGCTATCGGAGATGTTGAGAGAGAAATGTAGCTGGCATGAGATTGAATTGTACCGGACTGGAAGATTAAAGTCTCCACAAATGCTGTGTCAAGGGCTGGAGTTTGCAGATCAGGAGCTGCCTTCCTCAGTGTCTTGCTTGAAGAGAAACGAGTGACACCAGGCATTATCGGCTCCCGCTCTGACCCTGCTGACGGGGACCCCCTGTCCCAGCAGCCAGCTCCTGCCTAACACCTCCGATACGGGGTACAGCACCACGGGCAGACTTCCACAAGAGATCACACTGTTTAAAAGCAGGGTTGCCAGTGAATCAAAGAGCACGATACACCGCTAAAAGCAATCTGGTTTCTCAGGGTGAGTGAGGGCCTTGCCTGGTGCACAGGGCCGGGCTCAGGCGCAGGCAAGGGGAGCCCAGTGTGACCTGTGACAGTCCCTGCCCGCTCAAACCCTGCCCGGTTCACAGGGGACACTGGAACCACAACCTTCTCCAGTACGGCACCTCATGTACGTAACGCACTATTACTGCCGGGATATCCGAATCGCAAGCTGAGGAGGAAGCTACCAACAGACCTGCAGCAAGTGCTGCTGCTTGGGCGGCGCGGGGAAGGGACCAAGAGGTGAAGAGCTGCAGGACGACGGCGCGCAGCCTCGCACTGTGCCAGTCTGGGACAGCGCCTCAGCGGCTTGCACGAGGTGACGCACGGCGGCAGAGAGAGCAGAGGCATCTGCTGGGGGAACAGCACTGCCCGTGCCTCGGGCAGCTAAAGGCCAGCACACAATGGAACTACGGGTTCGGGGTGATTGCCTGGCCACCATCGTGTCTGCGCTGTTACGAGGAGCTGCTGCCCAGCTGCAGGAGAGGAAAACGGACCCGTTCCACAGAGCTCTGCCAGGGGACGCGAGTCAGTGTGTGTGCTGGACTCAGCTAATTAAAAATACTTGCCAAACATGTTTATGATGATAGTTTGGCTTCGGTTTCATCCACAACAAATATATTTCCAGAAAAACATAAAGAAGAAAAAATCCTCTGAGGTAAGGAGCAATAGGGGGATAAGTCTGATTAGGAAGACAACTATTAATAGCAATTATGTTTTAATTACTGTGCCTAATCTTTTTGAACCAGCAGTTTCTAGCATGTTCTCT
This sequence comes from Tetrax tetrax, assembly GCA_009806455.1. Classification (NCBI taxonomy): domain Eukaryota; kingdom Metazoa; phylum Chordata; class Aves; order Otidiformes; family Otididae; genus Tetrax; species Tetrax tetrax. Next base: position 22,185 of record WHYT01014107.1, read on the forward strand.
ATACCAAAGAACTTAACTCTTCTGATTCTGCGTGCAATGAGATGCAGAAGGAAAATGAGTGGATGTACTTCCAGTAGACTCACCAGCAGCTAGATACAAAACTGCTTTCAGAATATTTACACAAACTGCGTATGAGACAATATGGCCTGGAAGAACGGCAGGGGTTGTTCTGTAAGGGTACAACGCTGCGTGCCAGCGTAAGCAACCCTAACGCTGCTCGTTGTCTCCACGGCTGTTTCTCCAGGGCAAGGGTATTATGCTCCCAGGCTGCTGCCACAAAATTCCCGGCATAAAAAAGGCAATGAAAAGGACATGAAACAGTCTAGACAGAGGGAAGCATTTCAATGCTGCTGGAAGGAAATGCGGACTGTGGCTCGCAGGCACGGCTTAGTCGGCATTTGATGGCCTCACCACCCGGCAACCCAGGCTGAGCAGCCCTCAGCCAGGGAACACACGCAGTGTCCTTGCACACTGACCCTCCTCCGGGGCAACGTGGCGGACAGAGAGAGCCCCCCAAAGAGCCCCCTGTCACCTTGGTCTGAACCAGGGCAAATCGGCCAAGAACGCAAAAAAAACCAGTTCCACCACTCCCTGCCATGGTCAGGTGTCCTCAGAAATCTTCACACCTAGTAACTACAAAGCTTCAGCTATGCCATGGGTGGGGAGTGAAGGTGACTATCAGTTTGTTAGATGAATACAGCTACATTGTGACTATAACCAAATGTCCAGAAAAGTCCCCACCGAGAAATCATAACATTTTCCAGCATAATTGCATACGCTCGATATCCCTTTGTAGGTATCTCAGGAGCCTACTCCTGCTGTGTCCTATTCCCCCACTGCCCTTGGGGTAAATATTTTTAAATGTAAACTTCAATAGTGTTAACTTTTGACAAATATTGAAGTATATCAAAAGCAAGTAGACTTGTAAAAAAGAAAAGATACTACATTTCAAAACATTCTCCAATCTTGCAGATGCTGGATCTTGGGTTAATGCAAGAGGGTAGGACTTGGGGGTGTGAGGGAAGTGTCTTCTTTCTTCTCCGTAGAAAACTGATGAACAAGAAGTTGATTGTCTAATGCTAAAAATGAATCTTTTTGTACATATGTATAAACAGTCCTACCAAGCACTGTGGAACAATTGACCTTTGCTTTGAAATCACACATAAATCTAAAGTATACAGAACGATTAATTGGTGTATCTCAGAACTTCTACCAATAATTTGAACGTCTTGCCCAAATGAAAGAGAGGGCCCAAGATTCAACTTGCCATAAAGACATCGAAAGTCAGGCCGGAATAAAAACCTTGCAGGGGTGAGGAAAGGGAAACTGTCAGCAGACACAGAGGCTCCTCCGGAAGCACAGCGTGCTGTGACCCCCTGGAAGCTCGTTTTCAGCACACACAGCGAGATTAGAGCCACCGGAGTCTGTACTCAAGGGCTCTCTGCAATTCAATCCAGCCTTAAAAATAAATTAATTAAAGAACCTCCTTGTGAAGAGAAAGGGATTCACACTGCTCTTCACCTGGCAGGGTGAAAATACGACTGCGGGGGCGCAGGCAGGGCCCAGCCGCAGCGGGACCGCGCAGGGCGCAGGCAGGACGGAGCTGCGGGTCTCCGGCGGGAGAAGTGCCCGCCGATCCCAGCTCAGGGCACAGCAGGTCCCGGCAGAGCGTGTTGTGGAGAAACAGAGAGGAAGGATTGAGGCTCAGGAAGGAGTGAATGAGGGGTACGTTACAGGTGCAGTCCTACTTACAGAAATACCTCTCAGGAGACAGCTGAGAGCGTCCAGACCCTCACCTGTTCTGTGGGGAGAAAGAACAGTAACTCAGTGAACTGCAAAACTGAAGACACCTGATTTCCAAAGTGTTCTGCCCCTACATACACCTCCTGCTGGGTCTCCAGTCCTTCCCTCACCCTTCAGCTCTATGGGAAAAGGACTCTGTGCCTGTCTGACAAGAGCTACTGATTTTCCGGGGACGCTGAGGAACACGAGGCTTTGCAGACCTGCACCCTTCTGCCACAAGCGGACAAGAGGCACCAAAGCTCTTGGACAGGGACTTGCAGACAGACAGATGGTGTGACTATAAAACTTCATTTCTTGGAAAAACCAGGCTAAAAATATAGATCACTGTAACACAAACAGTCCTGAGGAACAGGCTAAAGCGGCTGCACTAAAGCCATTTGAGGATGACCTTTCTGGAAGAGGTCTCCAGGAATAATTACTCCTCTTGGCTGCCTGCTGTTTGCTGCTGCCTTTATCCGCAGCGGGATCGTGCCCTCGGTGTCTCCTCTCTGGCTGGAGACGCCTTCAGCTCGCACAGGACCTCACAGGACGGCTGAGCACAGCAGCCCTGCGCACGCAGCGTGCTGCACACCCTCGCCGTCCCGAGCACCGCGACGCTATTAAGCTGAAGGGGTTTGTTATTGAATCCCGGGCACTCTGAAGTAACTGAATTATCTGAGTTTTAGCTGAACCAATTAACTGATATAATACATGACTCTTGCTTTCTTAAATGAAGAGAAGCATCTTGCTTTCTGCTCATGCCTCACTGTGAAAGTGATTTTTGAAACACTTTAATCTAATGAACTTTTTGAGACTGAGTATCTGCAGAAGGAGCTCAGGTGAGAACTGGATGTTGCTCTATCTGGTACTAACCAAGGAGAAAAATCTTCGGGGTTCTGAGGATGAGGGGGGGCTTAGAAAAACAGTGTCCTTGGCTGGAAAGACAAAGCAATTTTCAGAACACGCTGACTCTGGTCCTCCTCCAGAGAGCAAAGCTAAATAAAAAGGGTGCCTGTGACTGAGACCACAGAAAACCAGCTACAACGGGGAGCCAAGGACGTGTGTACCCATGCGCAGACTGATCCCAGAACTCCCCAATCCCAAACTCTTCACCACGGCAGTACAACGTTCCCTCCACCTGCTCAAGGGCCCCTTCAGAGGTTTCCCTGCTCCTGCGCTGCAGCACGAGCGTCCTGACCACCAGTTTGCACAGACAGATATTTCACACTGACACTGGGAAGTGCCCAGCGTGGAGCTCGATGCCGCAGAGCTCTGCGAGAGCAGGTAGCAGTCCCCGGAGCCCAGCGTGAACCATCCCCATAGCGATGACCTTGGAAGCATCTGCTACAGGACATTACAGGAGCGCACGGCGGGTTGGACAGCCACTGTCCCGGCTCTGACGGGCCTGAAGGCAGCACCGGGTCACACAGGGAAGGTAATTGGGCAGGCCCGGACAGCAAGGTGGTAAGGGACACCGGTCTGAGTGTGCTGTGTGGTAAATAAAAACTGTATTTAATGTCAATTAACTCCCAGGGCTTCTATCAGCAGTGAATCAGAGGGAAGCATCACGGATCCATCCTGATTGGCCCTTGCAGTGTTGTTATAAAAGAAAGGATGAGATATTCTACGCGATATTCCAAATGAAAGAAATGAAAAAGGAAGCACATTAAATTACACATTTGTTACTGATGTTTACAAACATGATACTGAATCTCACAACCTACACACTCTAGCTGATTTTCAACTAGGACCAAAAGAGAGGTTTTATTCTTTCCTTACCACGGCATTTGAGCTCCCGTGGTCAGACCCGGGGCACACGCTGGCGCTGGTCTAACCAGGCTGCCTGGGGTTTGCTCTGCCCAGCGCACCAGCCCACAGCGGCTGGGGTAACACGACCTCAGGCTGGGGTAAGGCCACGGGAGTCCTGGCAGCACCGCTCCCCACCTGGAGGCCCGCAGCATCCTCTCTGCCGCAGGACAGGCAGCCCTTCTGCCGAACACGCGGCCGTGCAGACGCTGCCTGGCTGGCGTGGCTCCTGCTAGTGAGGACTGCAAGCCACCGACGGAGGCCAGCCCAGGCCGCGAAGGACAACACGCATGCGATTCCCTTGGCCAGGTGAGCCCGTGGTCCAGTCAGTCTGAAGTGACGCTGAGGCTGAGGGCACTCTGCTCCCTAAGCCCGTGAGCCTCCACCCCAGGTGGGTCCTCAGACAGGATTCTGCTCCCCGCTCAAGCCCGTCCCACCAAATGACTTGGGGTAGAGAAGAGGAAACGAGAGAGGGATGAGGGGTGGCCACATCCCAAACCTAGATGGAGTTTGTGCTCCCCTGGAATTTTGAGAGTCTAGCTAGACGCGGGGATGAGATGCGGGCATTGAGGGCATCTTAGTTTCTCAGCTGCTGCATAAGCAGATTAACTTTACGTGTGGCTGATCCATGGAGAAATGGATCAGCAGGAGTCCCTGACAAAGACAGATTTCTCCCCGACTCACATTCTGCTTGCTCACAGTAAACACACTGGGTGATGTTATTTACATGACCTATCTTCTCTTCTTCGACTTGCATCATTTTACTTCTCAACCTCCAACCTGGGCTGCAGCCATCCCATTAAATTAGGGCCACTGCTGAAGCAGCCCTGACCATCATTTTTCTTCCTCAGCTCTCTGTTCCTCCAGGAATGCTCTTGATGCCAGCCACAGTCTACTGGAAAAAGGTTTTAGAAGTCAGAAAAGTAAACCAACTGCTGTGAAAAGCTCCATCACTTTCCCTCATCAGAGGAACAAGAACTGAATTTCTAACATGTGCTCCAAGAAGGAGGGAGTGAGGTTAGAAGGCACCAGTGCCACTCTGCTCGCAGGAAAAGAGAAGCTGATTCTTGAAGAGCCCACTCCTGTCTCTCCCAGCCAGCGACTGCTGCGGTGGGCTGCACTGCTGCTTGGGCAACTCACGTGTGTGGACTGGTACTGTGAAGGAACGCAGGAGGACACAGGCGAAGGCAGCTCCAGGACAGGGAAAGCAGCTGCGGCCCTTCAAGATGTGTCCCTATGCCACGTGTCCTCCTTTTCCCTCTCCCAGAGCCTGACACGATGAGCCTCCTTCAAAGCAGCATTCACAAGGACACCCCTGTAATGAGGCAGCCTGGCTGTCTCCCATGGCATTTTCCTTTTCTCATTCCCATTCCCGTGAGAAGCTCCTCGTGGTAATGGCTTGTCTTCAGCGCCCTTCTGATGCTCGGAGTGGTCTGAGTCAGCTCACCCTGAACTGCCAGTCCAGGGCAACTCTGCTGAAGCTAATGGAAATTTACTGCAGCCTATTTTGTGGAGTCACTCCAGGCTCACACCATGCAAGTGGGAGCACAATTGACCCTCTTGTTCTGCATCTCTTGGCTCAGAGGGCTTAATTAGAGTGAACATTTAAAAAAAAATAAAATTGAGTGACAAGAGGGAAGCTATTTGGCAATTAAAGAGCAAGAAAAAAAATTGAAGCAGGTATGTGGAGAGGACAAGGAGCAAAGGCAAGAATAGGAAGAACCATATGAACAGCAGTAAGGAAATACAAATTTTCTTGGGAAGCATTATTTAAATAATTTGTAACCTAACTGAGCACATCAAAGACTGCTGAGTTTTTCAGTGGCCTGGACGGAATAGCACTTCAGGCCAGCTCTAACTTCCAAGGACGCAAGCACTTCCCTGGATGTAATGGAACCATTTGCTCTTGAAAATGTATCCCATTTCTGACCCTGGCTTTTCTTTAACCTGGCTCGATACTCCTTTGGCCTTTGTGGAAGCATCTACATAATGTCTGCTGCCACTTCCTTTAAGATTAGAGACCAGTATTTTACCACAATGATTTATGGTTAATAGACCTGGAAGGCACTTGGGAAGTCACCTAGTCCACCTTAAATTCTGTATCCTGTATGCTGTCCCGCTCAGGAAAGACTCCAGCAGCTGGAGTTTTTGAGGTGTCTGTAAACCATATCCACCTGATCCGTACCGAGGCACATCGGGGAGCTGGGAGTTTGCTGCCAAGTTTCCTCCTTTCTCCTCCTTCTCCTCCCCTGCACAGGCTGTCTGTGCTGCTCACCACCCTCTGGAAGTTGCCCGGAGCAGTCCAGTCCCAGGGAAGATGGCCCCTGGACTCTGCGATGAGCATAACTGGAGCAGGGCTCAGTACAGCTCTGTGCTGGAGAGGCAGGGAACACCAACTGTGCAATGGCTGCTATTTTATTGACACCCAAATTAAATCAGAAATGCACGCATTTCATATAATTGAAAATACGTTAACACACAATGCACAGACAGCTCTTCTAGTCCTCAGCTCAATTATCTGTTGCTTTTCCTATACTGAAATGCTAGTTCCTCTTAGAGCAATAAAGGAGATCTGCCAAAATTCTGATCAGTAGTTTATCATTAAAATCCTGTTTTGTCTACTGTGAAGGAAGAAATAAATACATACATGAGATTCTCAAGTATGATAGTAAGTGCTTTCCAATCCATGTATTGTAATAATAATTTCTTTTCTTTTTTGTTTAGGACAAAGGAAGGTGCTCTTAAAATATACTTGGGGATACAAAAGCATGTTTCAAGTTCAGGTCACAGTTTCACACACAAAGCCACAATCTCTGATGCTCAATTTGTAGCTTGCTTAGCCTACGAGAAAAAACCAAACCCACCTAACGTAGGAATCATAACTGTAAACTAAATGAGGCGCACAGTCAGCAGAAGGAATTGGCCTGTTGAGACAGCGGCGTTCCTGTGCTCAGATACACCACGCGTAATCACCTGCTTGCAAGAAATTACTCTGCGTTTTTGAGCTCTTCCCTTGAAATTGCCATTTCCAATTGTCTTCCAGAGCATGAGAGGTAAACAGTAGCAGCCATTTGTGTGTAAGCTGGGAAAAGCAAAAGAATTAGCCAGGCTCCAATACCACTCCTCACGGCCCAGTGAGCTCTCATTGAATCTCTCCATCCTTAATAAGCGTTTGGCCTTAATTGCTGATTTTATCTAAACCTAGTACTTACGCCGTAATTGATGAACATTGTTTGCAGCAGAGTTTTATAGCTCTCCAATACAGATGGAAACCTTGCTCCAGCGCCTGTGCAATCGGCTCTCTGATGTACAGCGCGTTCCGTGGCGGTGCCTGGCCCCATCTAGTGCTGAGACGCCCGGCTCCGGCACCGCTGAACATCACAGGAACAGCTACATCTTAGACAGGTGCTGCAGAGTAAGGTATTAAGGTATCAGTCACATCTCCTCTCTAAGATGTAGCTGTTCCTTGTTAGAGCAGCTCTCATCAGGTGGAGTTAAAGGCTTTTTAAATCTTATAGTGAAACTGCCTTGGGTACAGTACAGAGCCCCTCTGGAAAACCGGAGTTTGAGGAGAGGGCGAAGCACATTTCAACGTGAGCGTGACAAGCAAGCGGTGTTGTCTGTAAAATGCAGAATATACTCAACTCCTGTAAGCTTTCTGGGGACTTAGCAATGATCCTTCCAGGACTAGCTCCTGAGACAAGGCAGGGAGGAGCAGGCAGGGAAGAGCCGCTCTCCAGGACGGTGGGGTCTCTGCTTCCTCAGCCTGCAGTCTCACCTCCCACTTTAGTTACGGCCATGATATTCGGTAGGCGGTAGATGATTTCATGAAAAATTGATTCTAATACATAATCCTACTTTTAGCAGAAAGAAAAATTCCACATTAGGTCATAAAATAAATTGCAGCATTTCAAATTATGCATTGAGAAATTTCAAGTGAAAGAGCTTTACGTTACCAGCTGAATGCGGCACGCTGGACTGTTACGGATGTTAACGGACAGAAGCTCTTTAACTGTTCAAGCCGTCGCAGTGCCAAGAAGAGGAAGGCTCACCTGGGTGAAGCGGCATTTGCCAGGCAGTCCAATGGCTGCTGGGGTGGGACAGAGACTCTGCACCCGCCTCAGCCCGAGTGCCGATCCCGGCTGCCGAAACCACCACGGAAACCTCTCACCCCCCGAGGAGCAGAGTCCCTCAGCACCTGATGGGTTCACACTCGTGACTTTAACAAGAGTTTTGGGATATTCACACCTGTGAATCCAGCGCCTAACTAGGACGGGATGAGATTTTCTTCCGTGAACCTTTACGTATTATGGCAAAACTGTTGGGATTTTTGATGTATAGAGCAGAAGATTCCCTGATGAAGCTGGAGATGCTTAAATGCCTTAAAATCTCGGCCTCAAGCTATTATTAAATTTAGTACAGGCAACAATAAACACAAGCCTGCCACCATCCCAACCACTGCATAAATCAATTATTTTAGCAGCACTCATTATCAAATTAATTTTTTAAAAAAGATCTTTCATGACAGTCTGCTTGAAACCAACGCCCATTTATCAGAAGCAGTTCAATATAACACGATGTACCAGACAGAAGGGTGTTTGGAATAAGACATGCCTACATAATGGGGAACTGTCTACCATCTTTTTGAACCTCATACGAAATAGAGTTAAATGATGTCTGCTGTGACTAGCGTAATTTTGCAGATGGAGTCTTTATTAGAAGGCAATTCCAGCAACCACAGCTGAGAAAGGGCTTCATCGTCCTGGCAAGTGAAAATACAGAGTATCTGCCCTTGGAATATCTAAACGTGTATTGTGACCACAGTCCTCTGGGGGAAGTGAGGTAACACATTCATACATTTTCACACATTTTCTTGAAACTTTAAGGACATGGTCTGAAAGTTTTATCATCTTGGATTCTCTCCCATTCCCACAAATAAATCCAGCAACAATTAGCAACACACAGATATACTTGTGTGACTTCTAGATCAATCATATACACTCCTGGAGGCAATGGCTGTATTTGCATTACCTAAAATTTTTATAAAAACGCTTACAATTTTTTTAAGATGCTCCAGGAATGTTATTGGCTGTAGTAGGGCTTTTGAAATCTGGCACAGCAATATCCCCTCAAGCTAGAGAAGTCTTCTTTGTCCCATGAAACCTCATTTATATTTAGCAGAGTTAAATTTAAATTATTATTTTCATTCTCTGCTTGTGTTCCCCAGCAACAAAACAAAAGGGTAATTGAATATGAATGTTTTGCAAAACCACAACCACACTGTCAGACAAAGGAACCACACCACCACTACATTAAAATCCCTGTCTTCACTCTTGCTGAGCCACAACTGCTTCTTCACAGCGCATGGAACCTTTTCCCCCCAGAAACAAGGAATCCCCTAAGCTTTCTGCGCCCACTCAGGGGCCACAGCTCCACCCATCTCCAAGGATGTTTGGGGTTTTTTTTCCATCTGGGATCTCTGCAGGATTTACACCCAGCTCTCCTCCTCCTGCGCTGGGATGGAGTGGAACTCTCTTCTGCAAGCTTCCCAAGCACGTGCGGGAGCACTGGGGTTTCTCCGAGTGCTGTTTCGAGGTGCAGCCTGCGACTTACCCCATCAGGCACATCTGCATCTCAGCCTCGGGGCCTGCTCCAGCTGGGCACCCCGCTGCACCCTGACTGCTTTCTTCAGCAACTGCTACACGGACCTGGCTGCAGCTCCGCTGCTCTGAAGTTCACCTCTTTGCAGGGAAATCTGCAGCGGTGCTCCTGTCTTGCTGCAGCCACTCCTGCTGCAGGGGAAATGGGACATTTTTGCCTCTTAGCACCTGCTCTGTGCCCGCCCCGCGCAGTTCATATCTCCCAGGAGCTCCTCTGGGAGGAGCTGAGCAGAGCAGCTGCCAAAGAGTCGGCTTCTCTCTGAACCTCCGGTATAAAGCCATTCCCAGTGCAACTTTCACTCTTCATTTCCCACAGAGAGACATTTCCCTGTAAACAGGGAGTCTAAATCAAGGCTTTGCCTTTTCAATAATTATTCACAGTAACCTACCGGAGTTCCTGCCAACATCTGTGGTGTTATCCTTGCTGCAAATGTCATTCGCTATTAAAGGAACTGCACAGGCACCTCAGAGCTGCACACAGAGCTGTGACTGCTTCTATTAAAAAAGAAAACAAACATATGTGGAAATGCTCTTTAGAGAAAACAGCCTTTTTTCAAAATGCCAAACTGCACTGAAGCTCACCAGCTGCTGCTCACCAACAGCTGTGTTCCCAGTTCCTGGCCGGAGCAGGAGCTGCCGGCCGGTCGCCGTTCCCTGGACACAGGTGTGCCCTTCAGACTGGGTTCTTCAGGAAGTGCTGCCACCTGATAGTCATTCCCAGACACTCCTTGGCTTGTTTTCACAGCGCAACGTGCTATAAGAGATTGATTCTGATACCTCACTCCAGATTCCTTATTCTCAGGAAGATTTCCACATCTCAAATGTCCACAAATAAACTTAATACCATTTCAGCAACAGAAAGTACTGATTCAGCAACCTGTTCCTGAATATTTACGAATAAAACTCAGAATGACGGCAGTGTTTCTGTGCCTCCTGGTCCCTCTCCACCAAGATCCCTTACCTCCACCCAGGTATCACAGACCACTTAGCCTTTCTTTCCACTCCCCTTCTGTTTTCTCTCCAGCTTTCCCTCCCACTTGTATCAGATTGGTTTTACACAGCTTGAATTCCTACTGCGTGTTGCCCTCCATCCCTCTAAGGTGATACCCTGCTGAGCACACCTACCCAAGGACGTGCTAACAAGAGAAGCCTGAACTGGTGGGCTGCCTGTCTGACCTCACACTCAGCAGTTCCCCTTCTTGTCGTTACTCCAAGGATAAAAGATGCTTTTGATGCGTGACAGTTGTTCAAATACAGGAAACTAAAAATAAAGCAGGAAAAGCAGCAGCACAGAATGTGACTAACTAATATGCCTTGCTTTATTACAAACTAATGCGCACATATATGTCCAGGTACACACGTGTGTATGCACATGAAGATGTGAGTTTCTGCTGCTCTTTTCACTCTTTTTTATGCTCCCCTACTAACAGTAACAGCCTGCCTCTCCTTGCTTTCTTTTTAATAATACAAGGGAAGCAACACCTGAGCTTTCTGAAAGTGGTGGCAGAATGGGAGCCATTTAAAATTTTGACAAGACAGATCATTTTGCCCTCAAAAGACATGAAGTCTCTTCCAAGACAGATGTTCTTAATCAATCTCAAAACATTGTTTAATCTATCTTCCGGTTGTAATGAGCTTCGATAAAATCTCAAATGAAGAGTTGTCAGGGAAGTGCACAATTACCCTAATGCAGCATCAGATGGTAAGGCGTACAAGCAACTGGGTGTAAACACAAGTACACCCATAATATACCACTGTACGTCACTATGTCTTCATCTGCAGGCTCTGGTGCTTTGCTTTAAAGGAGGAAATGTCCTGCCTCTCTGCTGAGTGCTGTGTAAGTGCATAGTGCTAGCAACACTCGTCTGAACAGTGTTGGTTTTGAGACAGACGTTTAAAACGTGTCGTTTACCTGTGCCCCAACTTAACCAAGTTTTGTATGGACAAACCACAAAAGCTGTTGCTTTCAAACCTGAAGACAAATCAATCAGACAACGGTAATCAAAACATCAGTAGCTGCTCAGCCTAGGAACGGTGAACAGCGGGTTTCAAAGCATCCCAGTTCTGTGAAACGTGTCTTCCTCGAGCTGACAGAAATCCAGCCGGTGCCTGCACGGCAGAGTGACCCACCCCTGCAAGGTCTCAGAAGTATGCTCCAAATGACCACTTGCAGCTCCTCAGAAAGTGTGCCGAAACTGAAAATAACTATTTTTACTAACTACTATTCTTGCAAATGAGCAACTAAAATGCTTAATAGACCCAGCTCTAAGACAAGCAGTGGTAGCCACTTTGCAAGACAACTGTACTTCAAGCATCTATTTCATCCACCAGCTGAAAAAATCACACCCAAACCGACCCACCATTCCCCTGCCAGAGCGCTATTTCGGTATGAATAGCTCGCTACTTTAACCGTAGTCTTAAAAATCTACATGGAAATGTTAGTAGGCTCTGCTGCTCATTTTGACAGTTGCTCAGCTTACCAACAGATGGAGCATGTTAATCAGTTTTAAAGTATATGCTAAAACTCTGGGCTAATTTAAGTTCTGTATTCAGAATGTTTGCAAAGAATACAAACTTGTAATACATGAAAAAAAAAAAAGCTTCATTCTTTTGCAGTTGGAAGGAACCAGTATCTTAGAATATTTAATTATATACTTTTAAAATCACTGATTTTCTGTAGTGGTGAATAGATTATTAAATCAGTATGTTCTCTTATGCAGTAGTCACTATTCTATATCCAATTATATGTAAAATTTTTAATTCTACTGTTGTATTTCCACTATTTAAAAAGAGGAAAAAAAGTCTGTAGTGAGTCAGAGCAACATCCCAGCCAAGAAACACAAAATAAAGTCCCAGAAGGCAATTGAGCCTAAGAATATTTTCTTAAGGCTCATCTTATTATGAGAAGAATAATTCAAGCAAATGAATAGGGCTCTAGATCTTTGGCTGTGGCTGGAGCTGGTTTACTGCCGTGAGAGCCGAGAGAAACAAATGCCAGACTCCCCAAGGTGGCCCTGAGGGGAGGCTCTCCACCACCCCCCCAGCACCCCTGCCTCCTCCTGCTGCCCCGCTGCGTGGTGGCTGAGTGGGTGGGTGATCACCTCCTCCCCAGGCTCAGAATCCCAAAGCTCATTCTCCCATGCACTCCAGCGAAAATACCTTCCGCAAAATCCTTGTGATCCTCCTGGCTAAACCAGTTACCTGCACTTCTAAACCGGCCTTAACTGCCCCGCTCAGCCTCCCCACGGACCCCGGCCGCATCCTCCCCCGGGGGCTGGGAGCTCTGTTTAGGAGCAGAGCTGGGTGCTATGCTGGGTGCTATGCTGGTCTGTGCTACAGGCACGGCTCAGATCTTGTCTCTAGCTCTTCACCGGCATGTTCAGAGCTGTGTTCTGGGTCTCCTTCGTCACCTCGCCCTGTCTGGGGCTGCCAGAGGCGCCTGCTGCTGCTCCTGCTCTATGGGACCACACCTCCTTGCTGCTGAGAGCTGCTCTCAATCCTCCCTTTCGCTGTTCCCTGACAACCCACTCCTCAATCATTCTCTTTCTCAGACGCAATTTTTGGTATGCTCGTAACTCACAGATGCATTTTTTTTGTATCAGGACCTGTTTCCTTTGGCCTGAACTCAGACCTAAGCCTACTTTTCTGACAGTTCTTCCTGTATGTCCAACTATTATATCTTACAGAGAGCTCTTCCTCTTTTCTTTGAGTTAAATTATGCACAAAAAATAAACAAATATATCTAAACTTATCTCCGTTTTAAAACCTGTTTCAGATTCTGATGGGATCACAATACTTGACTAGAACAACAACTCAGGCTTTTTTGCTGGTTTAAATGATAAAAAAGCCATGGCAATAACAATACAGAAAATACTAAAAAGACCACATGTAGGGCTCTTAAACTTTCCAATTTCACAGCAGGAAAAAAAAAAGGGAAATAAATAATCAGCAATCCCTTTGCAAAGTAAAATGTCTGAAGGGAAGAAGAAAATCAAATGCATATTATGCATTTCATCAGCAAAACCACCCTACTTAGCGAAACCAAGCAAAGAGAACGTCTGTGACTTGCCTGCAAGCGCCGCGGAAGAATCTGATGTGTGAGCAGCTCTGGAGCAGCTCTCTCCGTGCAGCGCAGAGGCTGTGCCAGGCAGCAGCCTGGGGAGTTTCAGGTGCTTGTCAGTCACTGTGCATATTGCTGCAAGTCAGCAAGCCTTTCAGGAACCGGACTGCCTATCTGCTCATCGCGCCCCAGACCCACACAAGGAACTGATGAAATGTGGTTTCCCCCTCCACCTGTCCACTCTTAGAGCATCCAGGAGCATTGCTGTCTCAGTTCCCCTTTCTGCCACCACAGGCATTTTCCCGGTGCATGACCATTCCCTAGCACAGTACGCCCTCAGCTGAGAGTGACTTCTACATCCAAAATAATTTTAAATATTTTCTGCTCGCCACAGTACAGATTAATAGACCAGGAGAGAGGATGCATTTCCAGGTTATTAGCATTCAGGCCTTGATTATGAAATGCAGGGCATGCAAGAAGAATACATTGTTCTAGGCAGTGACAGTAGGTGGATCCAACCAGCAGTTTCTCACCTTATGAGGTTACTTGGAATGCCTTCTTCGCTTACAGGGGCTCACGTGCTGCAGCTTACACTCCTCAGCAGGTACCACTCAGTTCTAACCATTCTTCCTAGGAAAATATTAACACCTTTCAGAACAACTATAATTTTATATTATCAAATCTTTCCACATTTTAATGACATCCTAGTAATGCTAACGGAAAATTAATACAATTAAATCAATTCCTTTTTCTCCTCTTTGAATTACAAAAACCCCCATAAATACTGGCTGCATTACTTTTTCTTGATTATCTTAATGAATAAGCTGTAAGGGTTTGCTATTTTGCTACCATTCTTTTGTCAAATAACACTTGCATGTATTAATATTATCAGCAGCAGACAATTGGTCTACAGAAGCTCAGCAAATGGCAGCCCTTGTCTGAAGAGAGACTCCAGCTCTGAACCTTATGTGAACACATCTTTCCTCTGCAGTTTCCCTCTCTCCAGCAAGAGAAAGCCGTTCCAAGCCGGTCCTTTCTGACTGCTGCAGCATTTACCAAGAGCCGTGCCGGCCGCTGCAGGAGCACCATGAACGACAGCGTGTTTCAGCACCTCGTCACACGACCTGCCAGTCATCGACGATGTTCTTTATGCTTCACTGTTTCTTCCAGACTCCACGCTCCCTGGAACACCTCATTTATCCCCAAAGGACCATGTCCCGGGGGTGGTTTTGCATAGCTTTACGGTTTGGCTCTTGGTTCCCAGAAACATGTTCCTGTAGGAAAGGCCACAGAGCGCCACGTGGAAGGGCCCTCCGTTCTCTGAGCAGTGAGGAGCAAATGCTGAGGAGCAGAAGCAGACACGGATTCTGCCGCATGTGCTCTGGTTTAGGTGAGGAATGCAGTTTGAATCTCGACCGTTTAGCAGTCCTTGAGGAACTGCCCCTCTACCCATTTATGCAACATCCTTTGGAATTCAGTCATATTTTTGACCTCCACAACACAGCACCGGTGGTGCACAATTAAATGGTGCAGTGCGTGGAAAATGTATGTCCTTCTCTTTAATCCCGCTGCCTAGTAATTTCACCCAGTGCCTGCTAGTTGTACTGGCAAAAGAATCACTAAATAATCTTTCCTATTCATTTATCTGTACCATTTATCATTTTAAATATCACCACCACAGTCCCTGTCCCTGTCCTCCTTTCCTAGCTCCCTGAACAACAGCCATCCCACAGCTTTGATCCTCCCTCATTCTGTAACCTTTTTATAACCTTGTCATCAGAAATGGTGTTCAAGATGCAGAAGAGCAGTGAAAATTCACACACGGCAAGAATCTTCCATGTTATTTTTAATTTATATCTTGCCAATTCCCAGCACTCACCTCACTTTCCCCACCCCTTTTGTTAATACCCATGAGGATAAAGAGAGCGCTGAGCCCACCGTGTACGTGGTGTGGTAATGATCTTTGTTCTCCTGTACACTTTACTGGACATTTATCAAAACTGAATTCCTCTGCTCTTCTATTTACTCAATTACCCAATGTCATCAAATTCACAAACCCGTTCTAGTCAGCTTTACTTTTGATTATCACGAAAAATGATACATAACTTACACAAATTACATTGTCTTGCTGTTATTTTTTTCCTCAGATCACTTATGACTATGTCCCAAACTATAATGTCACTAGTACAGAAGCTACTTTCTCCATTCTCCCTAGCTTTTACCTAATTGCTAATCCATAAACAAACTTTTCCTCTTACTTGATAGCTTAATAGTTTAAGAACCTTTAGCAAGGTTCTGAGATCTGGAGCGTTTTGAGAAGTGACCCACCCTGAGCTGAGTTTCTAATACTCTCTCTTGAAACAATCTCCACAGTATATCCCCTTAAATAAATTTATTTTGGCTAACCTCCTTGTTTTGCATAGCTCCCCTTTCCAAAGTTAAACATTACTATTGCATATTTTGAATTCTTTTATTTCTACAAGGATGCATCTCCCAGATACGCACAGGCAACCACAGAGAACGTGCAGGGGCCAGTCCCTACCCAGGCTCGCACAGCTCCCTGTTGCTGGGGGATTGCATGCTGCCAGCTCCGGAGCGGGGGGCGCGCACAAAGTCTGGCAGAAACGGCTTCCACGGGAGAGAGGGGAAAATCACCCAGCACTATGCAAAGAGAGATTTCTGAGCAGGCTTTTACAGGTTTTCAAGAAATGAGTGTGTGTGAAACCCAGGCAAGATCAATTTTATTGCATTTATATTGTATTTACATTGTGTAGACAAATATTTCCTTTCTCACAGCATTCAGGTTTGCACGGAGTGAGTGTATCCAGAAAGAACACACTTAGCAGAGCGGACTTAAACCCCTGTAACTACCTAGCTTCACAATGAAGGAAACTTTGCAACACTAGATTTAGAATGTGAATCTACACTGCCATCTGCAGAAGGCAGATTGACAAAATAATTGGCTACCAGTATAGAAGCAATTAAAAGTGCCAAAATGCAAATACTGGCATGCAAGTATGGTACAGAATCAGGTGGCAAAGAGAAAGAGCTAGATACGCCATGACACCATTATCGCAGCCAACAGATTCTACACGTGTGCTGTACCTCAGGAACGGAATGCATTTTATACTTTATCCCTGCAGTGTAATTCTTTTTCATAAAACCAGAACATTCATCCTATTAGATCTTTCTGTTTCTCCCACATCCTCTCAACACCATTTTGCAACTTGGAGGTGCTGTATCATAGCACGGTACCACAGGAGCCTGCTCCAAACCCTTTCTCCTGTCTGAGGTGACTGGCCACAGGAGTGCAGAATTATTATTTAAATCCAAGCAGAGGGGGAAAAAAAAAAAAGTCTCTGAGGCAGTAAAAACTTGCGTGCCCGACTTTGCTATAGTATGCCCACCCTCAGAGGTGAGAAGCGTCCGCGGCCCGCTGCTGTGAACCGACCCGTGTCCGCGTTTCAGCCCAGTTCTGTCTGCCTTTCCCCTGCGAGACACACGTGCCACAGCCATACAAGACTGACAGCCTGTGGGCCAACCTGATTAAGCAGAGATGCTTTATCTGGGTTATTTCATATAAAACAACGAACCGACTTCCTCACATCATTTTGAGGACACGCTGCGTTTCCTCAGGAAACGCTTTTCAGAAGTGCTGAGCGGCTTACTCTGCTTCTCCCCCCCTGCCCCGAGCCGCCCGTTATTTCGCCGCAGCGGCCCACCCCTCCCCTTTTTCGGGGGAAGGGGTGCGGAGGGCGGGTGGCTGCCGCCGGCGCTGCAGACCCGCGCTGCCCCCGCAGAAAATGGCGCCTCCCCGCCGGCGGGCGGCCGCGCTCTCGCGAGAGGCGGGAGGCGGGAGGCGGGAAGCGGAAGGGGCGGCGCGGCGCGGCGGGAGGAAGGGCCCCGCTGCCGGCCGGCGCGGCGGGCGGGGCCAGCGCGGCGCTGCGGCCTGTCCCTCCCCGCGGGGCGGGAGCGGCGCCTGGGCCGGGCCGGCCACGGCAGCGCGGGCAGAGCCCAGCCCCCGTGCGCGGCTTCCCCTCGGCCGCCCCGCGCTGCCCGCTCTCCTCTCGGCTCCTCTCCCCAACCCCGCCGCCCTCAGTGGCCCTCCGCCGCCGGGGATGCGCCCGGCCCCCCGGGGCAGCGCCTCCGCCCGCCGTCCGGCGCCCTGAGCGGCCCCCTCCTCACCTTCCCCCCGCCCCGTCCCTGCTTCTCCCCTCTCAGGTGCGGGCGGAGGCGGTGAGCGGGTGAAGCCCCCGCCCGGCGGCCTGCCCCATGGTGGGCTTCGGGGCTAACCGGAGGGGCGGCCGCCTGCCTTCCCTCGTCTTCGTGGCGCTGGTGGTGGTGATCGCCATCCTCGCCTTCAACTGCTGGAACGCCTCGTCCCGCCAGGCCCTGCTGCAGGAGGAGGTGGCGGAGCTGCAGAGCCAGGCCAAGCGCACCGAGGTGGCCCGGGGGCGGCTGGAGAAGAGGAACTCGGACCTGATGGGCAAGGTTGACTCGCACAAGAAGCAGCTGGAGCAGAAGGAGGCCGACTACAGCCACCTGAGCAGCCAGCTGCAGGCCAGGGACGGCCAGGTGAAGAAGTGCGAGGACAACAAGGTAAAGCGGGGGGCGCAGCCAGGCCCGGGGTCGGCGGGAGGCTCCCCCGGCGCCCTGCGGGCTGGCTCGGCCTGGGCGGGCACCGGCTGCTCTCTCCTGGGGATGGCGGGGTCCCCGCAGCCCCCGAAGGCACGGGTCTCTAGAGCCGGTGCGTTGGCTGTGGCTGCGGTTGGGACGCTGGCAGTGCGCTCGGGTTTCGGAGTGCATCCCGGAAAAGAGCTGAAAATGCCCAGCCAAGGCAGGGTGTGTGCTAGCAATGAAAACGCTGAGGGCTCGCTCTTTTCCAGACGGCTATTTTTAATATATGTGTGTATTATTTTTTTTTAAGCTTTCCTTTTCTGCTCTCAAGAGCAGAAATAATCTCAAGAGATTATTTAATCTTAAATAATCTTAAAACTACAGTTTGTTTGGCCTTAGGGGAAATGAAACAAGTATAACGTTCAGGTGTACACCCTGAACTTGCCTCTCTCAAAATGCCTGGCACATCAGAGTCTGGTTCTGAGGCAGCCAGCGTATACTTGGGGGAAAAAAAATGCTGCTGATATAATGTATAATTCTCATTAGCTGCAAAGAGACAAACTAATACAAAATTCAGCTTGCCCTTTTATGTGGAGGTGGCCTGGGGATTTCTTTTGTTGTGGAAGGGAAAATGAGTGAATACATCAACTTTCACTGTTCCACTTTCATAATCATTGCAGGCAATTCTTTACAGAGGAGTCAGGCAGACAAGTTCTACTCAGTCGTGTACGGCAGCGTGTACGCTGTTTGCATGCAGTTCATAATTCTGCTAACTGAACACTTTATCACAGTTGGATTTATGGAAATACCACACTCAGGCCTATTACTGGCTGAGTGTGTTTTTCTGGCCCTTTCATATCACACATTTGATGAGCAGTGTAAGAAAATGCTTTTAATTGTCCCAGAAAAGCTGAATACATGCATGTCTCATTACAGAATTAGGCTCCTTCAGACTGATTAAGTTTGTAATGAAGTTGTGTTTTCTGCCTTACTGAACCATTAAAATTAAGCCATTTGTGTGTTCAGCAAATATTTTTTAAAAAATGTTTAAATCTTTTCTGCCATTGGAATAAAAAGCCTGATTAGATATGTAATGGTGGATACCAGTGCTCTCTGTTGGAAATAAATGCAACTAACACCATTGTGATTAAAAGTGTTGTGTTACTATAAAATCTAGCTTAACTTATAAATAAGTATTCTATACAGATATCAAAATAGTTGTCTGATGAGTGAGAGACGCTGAACTCAAGTTAAAGCAGTTAAGTTTTAACAAAGATGGTAGTTTTAACAAACTGGTAGTTTTCTAATCTGTTGGGGGGTTTTGCTTTTTTTAATTGAACTTTGACATGTAAATAGAGGACAAATTGGTTTACTTGTTCATTGCCCTCCTCAATAAAAGCAAGCATCCGAAGACGGCAGTAGCTGGAACACACAGGAGGTGGTCCGTCATGGCACCGAGCCGGAACGCCCTTGCTCAGGCTGCTGAGGATACTGAAATAGCACGGGTTCGTGGCTAGGCTGCACCAGTTCATGGAGGAGGCTGGCAAATGGACCAGTTGGAGAGGGTCCAGAGGAGCCACGCAGACGCTGAGAGGGCTGGAGCAGCTCTGCTGTGAGGCCAGGCTGGGAGAGCTGGGGCTGTTCAGCCTGGAGAAGAGGAGGCTGCGGGGAGAGCTGAGAGCGGCTCCCAGTGCCCAAAGGGGGCTGCAGGGAAGGTGGGGAGAGACTCTTCAGCAGGGCCTGGTGTGACAGGATCAGGGGTGATGGGTTTAAAATTGAAGGAAGCAGATTCAGACTGGGCATAAGGACAAAATTTTTTACATTGAGGGTGGTGAGGCCCTGGAACAGGCTGCCCAGAGAGGCGGTGGATGCCCCATCCCCAGAAACATTCCAGGCCAGGTTGGCCGGGGCTCTGAGCAACCTGATCTGGTTGGAGATGTCCCTGCTCCTGGCAGGGGTTGGACTGGGTGGCCTTGAATGGTCCCCAAGCAACGGTCTTCCAACCCAAACCATTCCATGATTCTATGAAATGCATCGAAACCACCTCCAAGCTGGAGAAGTTGCTGAGGACGTCCAAGGGTGTAACGTAGGTGGGTGTTTGCGGTGTGGCTCCTCGTCACGTAGGTGAGGTTGATTTTGTGTTCCCATTACTTAGCCTGCCTTCACGGGGCAGTGACCCTGTGTCACGCGTTGCTGTAACTGACTGACAGGTGTAAAACCCCACTGGTGGGGTTGAGGTAAGCTGTCGATTACTGGGCTGCAAGGCAAGGCTTGCTTTTAGCACAAGAAGTTTGCGTTTGTTTGAAATCTGTAATGTTTTACCGTAGGGCAACAGGAGAGACAATGCAAGTGGTAAGTCGGGGTGTCTGGCAGGGCTTGCTGGAAGGCAGAGCCCACCTGGATGCAGGTGATAGAAGTGAAGTGCTGTGGAGCAGCACCTGCCCGCTGACCACTGGTGTTCTCTGTAAATCCGGCTGGTCTTTGAGCGCCTTCAGTCGGGCATCCCATGGGGCAGAGCAGGAGGGGAGCAAGACAGGTGTGACTAGTAAACCTCACAAATGAATTTTATTTTTGATTGTATGCGCTCTGAAGAATATGCCCTGTATCTTTGTTCTTTGTTCCAGAACCTGCTATTTCAGGTCACCTGAGCTAGTAGCTTTTGAATATCCTCTCTGCTTTACTTGCCCTCAAAATGTTCAGTGTGCCTTCATGGCAAGAATAGCAGCATGTTTTACCAATAACCAGTCACCGTCCCTTTCTCTTTTACTCCCATGTGAGCTACTATCATGTTCTAAGTGGCAACAATCCTAGGTTTTTTTTCTAAAAACCCTTTAAGTGACTGTACTGTAGAGTAGAGAATAAAGCTCTGTTTTAGAGAATAAAGATCTGTTACAAAAAAAAAAAAACAAACAACAAAACAGTGAGTAGTAGGCATAAAATATCTGACCAAAAAAGGCTTAAGTGCTAATTTTTTCTCTCAAAATAGAATTTGGCAAGGATGTTCTTTGAACAAATAGTTTTTTACCGATGCTCTTAGTCCATTTGTGAAATGCAGGAGCTATAATAAAACACTAACGCTGTTAATTTGTGGGGTATCAAGCGATCACAACAGATCTAGGCTTATTTCATAAAGTCATTTGAAAGATGCTGCCATGGTGGCTATCACAGTGTCGATTCTGCTTTATGCTCCTTTGTCTTCCTAAGATATTCTTTCCCTTGTGGTCATGTAAATCAAGTCTGCATTCCCAGTGCTGAGGCAACTGGAATTTCTGCAGGCAGCTTCCTCCTAGCTCAGTGGTATCTCTAGTCAACTCAAACCCTTGTCTCTCCTCCCTCCCCTGCATGCGTAACAAGGCGATCACACTGCACCAGAATATTGTTTGCTCTTCTGAGCAAATGTAGTAGTGTGACCTAGTGTCTCGTGTTTAAAAAAAAAAAAAAAAAGTGAGTTATTGGGAATTTTCCAGTTGCCCTGTGATGAGAGTTCTTGATGGTCTGCTGGGTCTTGGAGGAAACCAGGAGTTCTCCTCTCTGGGAGCTCCTCTTGGGAGGCACACGGGGGTGGTGCTTGCCCCAGTGTTTGAGGAGGTGATGCTTGAAGAGGCAGCATTAGTTTCCTGAGTGTTCCGTGCTTTTTTGCAGCATACTATGAGGATAGTTTTTTTTTTTTCTTAGCTTTACACATCCCGTTGCAGTAAGCTCAATAAAATGATTGAACAGCAGGAATTTGTGGTGGAGAGCTTCCAAATGGCAGCCATCCAGCTGTAGGGGTTGGTGGCTCTGTGCTGGCTGCTGCAGCTCTCCGGAGCGTGGCTTTCTCTTCCCAAAGCTACTGCTGGCACTGCCAGGTGTGTAACCCAGCCTTGCCCCTTTGCTGGTGCCTAGAAATGGCGCTCCATAGTATGGAACTGTTCAGTAAAACATCCTGGGGAGCAGCTGCTCATGTTCTTTGTTGCCAAAACTCCTTGATAGCTCCTCAGTTTGCAAGGCTGGAGCTTTACCGTGATGATGAATGCATCTTCCAGCCCTCCTCTACATTCCTGATGATCACAGTGTCATCTCCGACACTGCTAATTGCTCGGTGACCGCACTGTCTGTTCTGAAAAAGGCAGTTGACAATAGTAGAGGGATCATGGAACTGCGGCGGGAAGACCCTTGTGCAAACAGGCTTTTAAACAGCTTTCCTGGGCCGTTCCAGCACGGGCCCTAGCAACGCGTTGGGAATGCCCAGGCTGGCAAGGCTGCACGGAGGGGTACGGACACCTGCTCCTGCTGTTCGACAGGCGGTTCGGAGGGTGTTCTCGCTAGATAAAGAAATGACTCACGGGGAAATATGGGTGGATGTTTGCAGTTTACCACTTACCTCATCGGAAGCGATACCTCCTGTGCTGTGTCCCACCGTGCAGAGCGATAAGCCCCAGCCTGTTTGTGACTTTCTTTCCTTACAGTGCCGTTTGTTATGTGACAAGGCTGCTAACAGTTCAGACAGCACGGGAAGGTTGCCTTGCATGTACATAGCAAGCACAGGATTTTTGATGTTGGTTTTTTTTCCTGTGCAGAGCTCACTGGCCTACAGATAGCTTTTTTTTTTTTATACATCCCAACTGCTTTGGAAAGGATCTGAGAAGCCGCTGAGAAATATGAGCAGTACAAATAGGTCTGGACTCAAGGAGGAAGGACACAGCTCAGAAAGAACTGGACTTGTGCCATGGTTTGTGGAGTGTGGTTTTGTGTATGTAGGTGGAACAGATCCCATGAATCATAAAAAAGCTTCTTCCCTTTCTATCCTTCAGATGAGGGACATTTGCTGTCAGCTGAGCTGTTTTGGATATAAATTCTGTCACTTTTCTCTGAAACTCAAAATTGCCAAAATGAAAGATTGTGTGATAAAACTGGTGCTATCTTCAACTCAAACTCCTGTTAGCAGACAGGCAGCCCTCCCCCAGCCCGTTGCAAGTCAAACGACTCACAGGATGAGCAGAAGCAGGCCGGTGGGAAGGCTGGCTGTGTTACGAATTCTGGTAGAGGAAGGTTTGAAAACAGAACCCACTACTTCCCAGGATCTCCTTTGTCCATAGATTTATCAGGTGCTGGGGAAAGAACTGCATTAGAGTGGAAGACAGGAAAAAATTGGTCATTATTGCCAGTGGCTTTGCAAAATAGGGAAAGGTCCTTTTTCATGAATGCTCAACAAGTCACTCATTTTGTATTTGTTCCCCTGTGCCGGTGTCCGTTGGATGGAGAGCTGGCGGGATGGGCACCTGGTGGCGTGGAAAGGCTGGGTCATTACTTTCGTCTTGTGCTTCCATGTGAAGTCCCCACCGCAGAGGTTACTTGTGCTTTTGAAATAAGAAGTCCAACACAGGATTTCATTTAACTGAGTATTGTTCTTTGTGCATCCTGTAAGTACAGTGCCTTGAATGTCTTGGTGGGCAGAACATGCGTGTAACTGGTCCTCAGATGCATGGCCCTGCTGTCCCTGAAGTGTTCCTGTTGGGTGTTTTTCTCTTGTATCCTATTTCAGAGCAACGTGGTGAGGGTTCTCAGGTTACCAAAGGATTGCATCAGCTGCTGGTTTTTGTTTTTGTTTTTTTTTTTTGGGAAAAGCTGTGTGAAGTGGCTGGGCGTTCCCACCCGTACATGGGTCCGTGGCAGCGCTGCCTCTCCACACTCCAGAAAGGCTCTTGGCTTTTGTTCCCTGCCGTGGGGCGAGGATTGCCGCCAGCACTGCCCCCGTGTGCGTTGCTGCGCGGGATGAGCCAGGATACTGCAGTCTGGCACAAAGGAAACTCCGTGGAGCGCTCTGTTTCATAAGGAGCCTCTGTTATGTGACTGGGGCTGTTGGACGCGTGCCTCCGTGTACACTGTGTTCTGCAGAAAATCACGATTTCGGCAGTTCTTGTACGGCCCTCGTTCCTAAAGTTATAAATGCCTGCCTCAGCCCATATGGGACAAGTTGAGTCAGCCAGTCCAGCGCTGGAGTGCCTCTTTTAAAACCAAAACCATGATGTGAAACGCTTTTAAAGAAATGACAGGTAGAGGGGGTGGAGGAAGTCTTGAAGTAAGAGCATAGGTCTCTTTTGTTTGTTTTGACAGGAAATGTAGGTAACTGACTCATGGAGCTTCAGAATCTGTGTGGGAATGGAAATAGCCTGTGTGTGTCTGTCCCCCTGCCAGGGCAGGGGTGCTTGTACCTCATTTTGGTGTTCCGAGAGGTAATTCCGACCTGGTTGCTGAAGGCTGTTTCAGCACCCCTTCTGGAGGTACTGTTTATGTCGGTCATGAAACTACAAGAAGAACAATTACAGCGTTAGTGTTGCCTGATGATGGTTGTGGATTTTTTTTCACCGTTTCTCAGTACTTTCTACATGTGCATCTTAATTTCTGCTATTTTTTTTGTCTTTACGTATGTCTTTATGTAAGAACAAGACAAATCATCTTCACTTAATGACTTTGCGTACGTGCATTTCTCATTTATTGTAACTGCTATTTTTTCCTTACTAAAAATACCAGACTAGAAGCTGTTGTGGAAGTCTACTGGTATCAGATTCCCTCAAAAATAAAATGTCTTTTATGAGTATTAGGTAGCATCACATTAGAAATTTACTTTAAAAATACACTAGGTGGAAATTGGTTTTGTCAATGATGCTGTGTGTTTATTTTTGTACGCTTGTGCTTTGACATTGGAAGTTCACAGTCTCCTCCTGCAGTATAAGAATGCAGCACGTTTATTTTAGTCCTGACAGAATCTACTTCTTTGATAGAAATATGTTCTCGAAATAAACTTCAGTCCTTTTCAGCAAAGCCTAAACATAGTGTCTGGCTTGGTGATGTCATTTATAGGTAACTAAATATACATTACTCATATTTACGCGAGCTTTGCATGCATCATTCTGATAATCCTTTATGTACATTGTCTTTACCAAGGAAAACAAAGGCACCTCGAGTCTTCCCAGTCTACACCCCCTCTACCCTGCTGACTGTCTGTGTATAACTCTTTCTTTCTTTCAGATTAAGCTGCAGAACAACATCTCCTATCAGATGGCAGACATACATCGTTTAAAGGGTAAGGATGCACGGCCAGACTGTGATTTGGCAGACTGAAGTTGTGTATTTTTTAACTGCCTAGGTACTGCAGAATACATTTGAAATGGAAGATCGAGTGATGCTGGAACGTCGCGTAATGTGAGATGGCATTGACTTGTTTGTTACCCAGTCTGGATAAGTGTAGGGCTGGCTCTTGCAGACTTTGCTCCACTGTCTGCAGAAGGAACATGTATTCTGGCACTGCTTGCTTCCAAGGTATTAGAATCATTTTTGTGACCAGATACACGGTTTAGTATGATTTGGATCAGCAACGTCGTGATACTTACGCTGGGTTAGAAAAGCTCCAGAGAACATATTTTAAGGCTGTTCTATACAGACATGATTACAATGCCTCAGCATGACCTGGAGCAGCTAATGCCAAAATATGTACATGCCTGCAGACAACATACCTGGCGTTTCTGCCTGGATCTGTGTAGTTGCAACTTAATATAGTAGGAAGCCTAACAATTATTTGTAGCCCAAGGAGCAGGGAGAACAACTGCTGGAACAACTGACTTGTGAAGACAGGAAATGTGTGTTGGTTTTATAGATAGTGTGAAGGTGCCTTATTTTGTACATTTATTACAGAGAAATAATATTTGACCATCGTGCCTAAAGTAACCAAGTAGTACTTTTGTGTTACTCAGAATAACGCTCTGTCAGCAGATTAAGGAGGTTTCCAACAGATAGGTGAAATAGCAGTGTGTAAGTTTTCTGAATAAAAAGGTAAAGAAAAATTTAGGGGTTTTGATATAGTATCAGAAGAATTGTTCTATAATTCATAGTGACATGTGGCATACATGAGTAAACTGACATCTTTTTCAAGTTAGTTTAAGAATCTTTAAAATATATCTAGAAGAAAGAACATGAAACTTGAGCAAATTTTTAACTTATATAGCAATATTGGAAGTTTTATCTGCCATGGGGCATTTTTTTCCTTATATTTCTGTATTCATGTTGACTTTTGCTTTTTGGTCTAGAACAACTAGCAGAGCTACGCCAGGAATTCATCCGCCAGGAAGATCAGCTTCACGAGTACAAGAAGAACAACACTTACCTGGCAAGGAGATTGGAGTATGATAGGTATGTCTTCAAGAACGTGGGTGACCGTAGGTTTGTGTGTGTGTAACAGAAGTCTGTGTTTTAAAGTTCTATTTTTTTGGTGGTGTTCTATTCCTCCCCTCAAAGTGAGATATGATCTAAGAAAAATCTGACTGACTAGAATTGTTCAGCATTGGACAGTTTTAAGTCCATGCATGTTTTATAATGTGGAGATCTTAGTTAACAAATACTTGAAAGAGTTTAATCAACATAGTTCTGTAAACTGCCAGACAGCTTAATTGCTGTCTTTCTAAAATGATAGTTTTGTTTCTTTCAGCTGAAGTTGAAAGCATTGTGTATATTGAAATTCTAAGTTCACCTCAGCCTCGTAAGTTTATGATGGAGAAGCAGGGAGAGCAACTACTTCTGAAGCTTTGAGGAATGAGGGAGATTAACGCTGGAGACAGTGTTTGAAACTTTCACACGCAAAAAATACTTTGTTGTGTTGAGTATTTGCAGGTTTGTGGGAGACAGGAAATCTGTTGAATGGGGTTGATCTCTCCTCTCTGTGGCTTGTTAGAGCAGTTGGGACACTTAGCGTGTCATTCAGGTCTAGTTGGAGTTGGTAGCAGTAACTGATAGCGGTAGTTGTGCATTTTCTGTGGCCACAGCCATGGGAGCTCTGTTGCTTACCTAGTGGAAATACATGCTGATGACAGATTCACTGTGGAGCTTGAATTTTTGGTTTCCAGGTTTTGGAGGAAGCATGTTAAAGACCATTCTGTTTATTTTACTGTTTTTCTGCTCTGTCCCTATTTTTTCCAGTTCTGCTTTCTTTCTGTATTCAGTCCATTTCCACTCCATACACATTCCAGGACAAGGCTTTTTGGACAGACTATTCTAGTTATATCTCAGGTTTGGCTTTTTGTGCCGCTTCATCCTTTTTTTTTCCCCCCTATTTTATTTATGAGAGAGCAGATACAACATATTAAATATAACTAATAATGTGTTTCTACTCAAGTCTACAGTGTGGGCAGCAGATCAAGGAAATGAGACTGCAACATGAAGAAACCATAAAGAAATTAATGGACCAAATTGCGCAGGAACAAAAGGTAACGTGCGGCTGAGTCTCTTTGAGTTAGAAGAGCCTGCAGTCTGCTGTTTGCTTGACTCAGTGTTTCAGATAGATGGAGACCTTGGACATTTCTCCCCTAACTTCTTGTTAAATATTGTCCTGAGCAGCCCTTAGTGGATATCAGCGTAAGAACGTCTGCCTGTTTTGCTCAGTTGGTGAACTGAGCCTTGAAGATCAGGCTTAATGCTGGGCTCTGCTAGAGCCTTCCTGCTTGACATCATTGCTGAGGATTTCAGCTGCTTCTCTGTAAAATGGATACTACTTTATAGCTCTCCAGGGTAGTATCTGTGTTCTTGCAGCCTTGTATAGGTTATTGCAAAGGGGAACCTGATCTCTGGTGAGGCCTCGAGGTGCTAATGTGATGCAAATAACAATGGTATTTGACTGGTATCAAGGGGCTAATTACGTGGTGCAAGCTGCCAGTAGAATGTCAGCCTCTTTCCTGCAAACAGATGAAATAACCCGCTTTGCTTAAAATTTAATTTCCTTACTTCATCTCTGTTTACAATCATTTCAAATAATAAAGCAGACCTGAAGTAGATCTCAGTCAGATCTTTCTGTAAAATCTAGAATTGTTTCAAAATCTCTGACCTGAGGCTTAAGGCCAATGATGTCTTAACCTGTTTGCGTTACACTTAAGAGCTGCACAGGCCAATATGAATGTCATGCAGCCAGGCTGTATCTTACATTGGCTGTTCAGTTACCTGTCCGCACCCTCGTCTCCTACCCGCAGGGTTCAGGTGCACGTGTAGAGGACTTCTGCTGTTGGCCGCTTCGGCGATCATCTAGTCATAAATGCCATTTTGCTTACCCAAAGTAATCTGGAATTTGAGGGGGTTTGGTTTGTAATTTTCAGGAATGTGCTTAATATTGGTTCTTCATGGATTTGTTCTAACAGGCCACACAAAAAATTCAGGCCAGTAAAGACACTGAAGTAAGTCCCAATAACGATGACCAGGCAGTGTCTAAGACTGTTCCAGAGACAGAAGATAAAAACACAGTAAAGAATGAGCAGCCTTCAGACCAGGTTGTAAATGGCAAAGGTATGTCTTTTTCTTGTCATTTCTGATAGATAATGTGCCAGTTGTGTTGTATCATTTGCTATTATACAGAATCATGCATTTCTCTGAAGTAGAACAATGAATTATTTGGCTCGGATAACTTGATTAGCTGCATGTGATTGTACTGAGTTAGAGGTTATAGGTATCCAGCAATTGGCCCATCTTTTCTCTGGGTCATTTATGAGAGTAGTTTCTGGCACAGTTCTGTGTTCACTTTGTTGTTCGCTTGGCATCTCCTGCCTCGAGTGGCCAGTTGTGAGCGGAGGATTGCCTCTCTGCTCCCTGGGAGAGGAGTGCCGAGGTGAGGTAGGGAAGGGGCGCGTTGCTGGAGAGCTGGAGTCTGCACAGAGGTGGTCGCTGGAGGGGCACTGAAGCTGCTGTGAGAAGTCTGCAGCTGGGTGGGTCAGCAGAACAGCAGGGGACCTTTGGTTATCAGGAGCTGTACAGGAGGCTCTCCGTGAGTAACTGTTGCAGTTGTTTCCTCCTTGTAGGCTTCTCTGAAAGGCAGATGGATTCCCTTCGTTTCTACTGCCTGTGCTGCTGAATCAGCGCCTTTGTGTATCAGTTCAGAGTCTGTTCCAGCCAACTTCTTGCAGCAGGCTTGTCTTACTCTGCTACCAGGAGCAGTGCACCTATCCCCTTCCTTTTCTGAAGATTGCATGGACTTTGGGAGCACTGCTCCAGAGCAGGCTTCATTGACTTCAGCAGTACAGCAGAAGGAGGGTTGTAGTTGGATTATCAATGTAGGATGTGTTCTGTGGATAAAGGGCTTTTCTTAGAGCCTTCCACAGGAGGGAAATTCACTGTTCAAACTTCAAGGTTAATAAGGCAAAATATCCTATTCTTGTCCCACAGAGAAAATCAAACCAGGAGGAGACGCAGGCATGCCTGAAATAGAAGATAATGACCCTGCTAAAGCTGAAGATACTCCCACTGGTCAGGAGAAATATTCTAATGCTTTCACATTTCTTGGTGGTGTATATATTCAGTTTGAATACCATGTGTTTCATAGTGAATGCAAAGTTTAAAAATCTGTCTGTGGTAATAAAATTCAAGTGGGGTGTAAAAGCTGGTAATTTTTACTGTGCTTTAGAAGTTTGCATTCCAAAATGGAATGTTTCTGATAACAATGATTTTCCATCAGAAATTTTATATTTTATATTTTCATCTATGGCTTAAAAACAAGAAAACAACAACAAAAAAGTTTACAGGATTGTTAAAGGAAGACCTGGTATGTAGTCTCTGTCTGTTTGATGTTAATGCTTTTGTCCATGTATTTTATTTTAGCTTTAAAGAAGCCACTTATTTCAGCTCCTAAAGGTGAAAGTCACCAACCTGTTATAAATCTCCCAACTGAACAGCCCCACGCTCCAAATCTGGCACCAGGTAAAATTCTTATTAGCAGGTGACAAGTCAGCATTTTGTAGGAAACGTACAGCTTAATGTCTGCAACCATACGATGAATCTTAGATGTACATGGCCAACCCCTTTTTCGTGTTTGGTGTGGTTACAAAAAGAAAAACAATGATCAGTTTCTGCAGTCTGCCTTCCTGAGGCACCGAGGTTGCTGGTTGTACGATCTCTTTTTGCCCCCTCCAGCCCCAGTAATGTCTGAGCCTTTTGACCAACTTCAGCCAAATATGAGAGTTTGAGGTTTCAAAGATAAGTGCTTCACTGTTTCTTGACTGGACAGAGGAGAGTAATTGAAATCAGTATTCCTGAGGGCTGGTAATGAGACAGGGCTGCAACATACCATCAGGAGTTGATTGTTGATCTGTTGGTAGCCAGTTATAGTCAGAGTTTAAACAGCGGTACTATCGCTTGCTCCGTGTCCTCCTGTTTCTGTGAAGAGCTCACTTCAGGGTGATGTGGGGGAGGTTTAGGACATGAGAACTAAAAGTACTGCAGCGAAAGGGTTTAGAAGAATTGCAGTTAGAAAGGACACACATCTGTAGAAAATATACTTAATGCTCGTGGATCGAGTCACTTTGCTTTAATGTCAAGGAGAACGTTAGGTTATGTCTGCAGTGCAAATAGCATAGTCAAATACTGTCCTGCTAACACCATTAAACATAACGTATTTGTTATATGCTTGTGACATGACCAAACAGCTTGGGGTGTTTCCTTATGCCCATTATTGGTTCTTTTGAAAACAGGCAACAGAAGTATTTCTTAATTTCTTTTCTTTTGCAGTGAATGTGTAAGCAGGTTAGAATATCAAATTTGGTGAGCTCACAGGCTCTATACACATTTAAAGTTTAATATTTCCAAATGTCAGACCTCTTAATAGTTTGTTCCTTTCTGTTGTTCTGATGTACTCCTTCATTTTGACTTTTATTAATCAGAAAACATAAAAGACAGCAAGTGAAAAGTTTGCTTCATTGAATCTGGAGTTTATCAACAAGAAGGCGGCTGTGTGTTTCAAGGGGACCAGGAGTTTCTGTATTCCTTGGTTATGTAGTCCTGTGATTCTGTTTATTATTTTTAGCATAACTTCTGTGACCTACTGCAATCTTCTCAAACTACAGCTCTTGAAACAATAAGTGATGCTTAGGAGGTTTGAAAAGCAGACTCAGCAGGAGGATAGAAAAAATACATGAACATATTGTTCTAGGCTTCATCAAGCATTTAAGTACATACAGAAAATCAGCTGAGAAGGTGACAACTTAGGATTGATTATGTGTTGAAATGTGATTTAATTTTGCAATAACATAGCCTTCTTTTGGAACCATGTAAAAACCAAACACTCTTCCTCCTTCTGTAGGTTTGCACAGTGACAATGATGAAAATGCTGATGCTGCAAAGCAGATACCTCCAAATTCTCTCCAGCACTTAAATTTTGAAGAAAATATGGAAAATCCGAAAGAACATAAAATTGAAACAGACCATATAAAAATTCCAAAGAGCAGAGTTAGTGACTTGCAGAAGATGAAGCAAAGTAAGTTGGCCAATGTTGTATACTTCCATAAGTTAAGAAAATCACTGCATTTTCTATCCGTGTGAGTGCCCGTGTGGAAAATACAGGAACCATTACAGTGGGTGGCCTTCTGGAGAGCAGGCCTGAAAAGAAGTGTAGTGTGGTACTGTGTGAACAGTATGCCTTAGCGCGTCGCATTTCATACGTAGTTAGAAAAACTACTTGCTTATAGGAATTTAAAATGGTTTTGGAAATTACTACACAATTAAATAGATGTGAGGACTTTTGATACGCGCATGATACAGAGTTACTTATATTCACACTGCATTACATAAATTCGGTGTTTTGGACAATGTTGTCATAGTTCAGCCCTTACAGAGCGGGTCTTTGTGGTGGCATACGTGTATTGGCCAGAAGCTTGCTCTTCTGTGTGAGGACATTTTCCAGAACCCTTCTCTTCCATGTCTGCTCAAGGAAGAAGCCTTCAGACAGGAGCAGATCATGTGTTTGTTGTGCGTGGTGGTGGTCATGCTGCTGAGGCGTAGTGGGCAGGCAGCAGATAAGAACCTGCAAATACACATACAGCTGTCAGTGCTCTTGGATTTGAGACGCGTCTCTGCCTCGCTGCCGATGCTGCAGCTTTGGGACTGAGACTTAGAGCCTTTGATTTAGCGTCTTCCTACAGGAACATCCTATTGAAATGAGTTTCTTGGTGTCAGTGGAGACACTACGCTCCTGAGCGTTCGTATAGAGTACGCTGCCTAGGTGTACCTTAACCTGGTTATTTTTAACGAACTAATGCCCATTGTGTAGCAGTTGGGAGATGAAGGGGCACGCTTCTTGTGAAGTGTTTCAGTCGCTACTCTGAAGCAGAGGTTAAACTGAAACCGCGCCTGCGAGCCTGCAGTCAGACTTGCTAGCAGGAGGCCGTCGGGTGCGTGTTGGCATCGGGTGTGCAGGGCAGCGTGTTCTCTGCTCGTAGCTCCCCAGAGGGTCGGAGGCCAAAGCCTGCAGACAGTGCCAGACCTTGGCCGAGAGGTTTAAGGAGCTGCCTGAAACAGTTTCTGAAGCATTAACAGCTTTGAGAGAGGTACTGTCGTCCTGCAGGAAGACACGACTTTAAGAAGTGAATGGGAAGAGGATTTGAGGAGCTCTAGGGCCTCAGCAGCCTAGCTTTGGCATGTGGAAAGGGAATGGAACAAATTCTCCCTCAGTTTGAATGTAACATGGCAAGTGGTTAACTTCTATTTTTCAAGAACAGATTGTGTCAAAGTGATATGATCTGGAAAGTCTGTATTCAATGGAACGAAAGCAGTAAAAAACGGTATGTGACTTTGTCCTAGGCAAATTAATGGAATAAATTGGGTCAGGAATAAATTGTTATTTAGGTGCACAGCTTTAAGAAGAGACTATTTCGGGTGTGGGTGTTATCTGAAACGCTTCTGTGAGGCTTGCAAGGATGCATCCTTTGCTTGGCCCTGTTTGGCGTTCCAAGTGCTGGATGATAAACAGCATGTGAGACGTGGTTTCAGCAGCGTGAAAGTTTGCAAACATAACAGTAGTCTGCAGTTAAGAATGGAGAATTCCATGTGCAGAGTAAGTGACAAAGAGCAAGTGAGCAGCAGTGGGTATGCCGCTAACGGACGTTTGGAGTTTGGGTTTTCTTCTGGCTCTTTCAGATGAAGCAGAGATGGGTACGTTCAAAATTGGAGCGCAGCCTGCGCAAGCTTTTCTTCCACTTTGTGTACCCTGAGATTTGCAAGCCTACTTAGTTTATTGAGGGAACTTTTGGAGATCCTGTGCTTGCCTGGCTGAGTGACTGCAGCTGAAAGGACAGAGCTCTGTATTTCAGTTGTTGAGGATTTAAAATGGATTGGCTGTCTTCCCCACTAATAGATTAAATGATGGGGGGGCTGAGCTCTGCAGGCAGAAGCAGTGAATGAAATGTCTCCGTTGTAGGCTGTGAATGGGTACCTCAGAGTCAGTGATCGTCACCGAGAGGTCTTTTCCTTTTCTCTTTGCTCCTTTGTATTTTAACAACTTACATTGTAGTGATGGAATGAGGGAGAGAATTTCTGTCACCTATGAAAATAGCTAATCCAGATTTGTAGAAGACTTACTGCCTGATTGATGAGCAGTGGCTGTTCTGAAAGATCCACCGGTGATAAATTAATCCCTCTGGTGTTGAGAGGCACAGCTCTGGCACACAGCTTGTGCTGTAGGCAGTTCCCTGGCTGGGGTTTTGGTTACTGAGCGCTTCAAGCCTTGCTGTGCATCAGCCCGTGGGATCAGACCTGTAACCATCACTGGTCAGGGTGTCGTCATATCTGTCCAGTTTCAGAATTGGAGAACTTCCCAACAGATGTTTTCCTTTTATTTTGATAGCACAGATTTTAAAAGTAACTTTGGTTCTAGGTACAGAGACGGACAGATTGCAGATGTCCTGTTTCAGAAGAAGCAGAACCTGAAAGTGACTGCAGCAGCGTCACTGTTTGTGCTCTTACCTGGCACCCTGGAAAAAAGCTGGGTGCAGCAAACCTCCCGTCCATGCTGCTGTTTAACGTTGTCCTGTGAGCACGTCCTTAGCGAGGAGCTTGTGGACAGCTGCTCTGAGTAGTGTGTGTGTAAGGATCCAGCTTTGAGTAATACCCCTGTAGTCTGTTCAGAATTCATCACAGCAAGCGTTACCTGCAGATTTCGGTGTCGGTGAAATCCTTATGGGCCATGCCCTACTGTCACCGACCTCTTGTGCTTCCTGACAACACATTCTGCTGTGCCTCAAATGGCTGGTCCGTGTAATGCCTGCGCTACGGACCCTGACCCGTGTTTGGAGTGACGGGAGTGATCCACGGTGTCACCAAGATCGTTTCAGAAAGCAATTGGTGCATTGCTGGCTCGAGCTACCAGCGACTCCTGTTCTGCTGTCTGCCTGAAGTCCTGCTCTCCCAGACCATTTCACGTGCCTTGCGTTAGAGCACCCGTGTTCTCCCGGTGTGCGAGAGAGCATGTGCAGCCAGATGTTCCGACTGCGTGACCCTGTGCACAGGCAGGGCCGTTGCTGTCAGCAGTGCCTTGCCCAGTCGCCAGCTGCTGAGGTTTGGGCGCTCGGCCGCTCCGGCCTGGGTCTGAAGGAGCCTGCGCTGCAGTGCAGAATGCCTAAAGCAGCGTGCAGCGCCCGTGGTGAAGGAGCGGCTGCATCCTGGTGCCGTGCTGGAATCCCAGCTCCCCAGGGGCTGTCCTGTGCGCTGGGGGCTCGCACCAGCTCCAGTTCACAGGCCTGTACGGGTGTGCTGTGTTTCCTAGGATCTCTGTCTAACATTTTAACCTCTCCTCCTGCCAGGTTAAGTGGATTCCGTGTGTGTTTGTTGCCGTGTTTCTGGCACACCTACAGGCCTGGGAGTTAAGTGCATTCAGGTGTCTTCTCATAGCTCAGTTTATATTTAATGTGCAAATTGTGCAGTTCTGTCTCCTTTTAGATACAACGCAGTGTCCAAAATACAAAGAGTAGTAGCAAGGATTACTCAATTAGAGATTAATAGAGAATGAATAATATGTTAAACTTCTGATTTCTAAACACATGATAGTTTCATCTTGCTTATTTTATGAAAATAACTGAAACTTCTGCACTGGATGTGATTCTCCACTCCTCCCCCACCCAGAAAGCGCCATGTTACTGTTTCTGTCCTGGCTTTTATATACTGCCATCTATGATAGTTTTAACTGTGTTAAGAAATAATTTTGTTTGCACATCTGTTTATTGTAACCCAAATTGCCTTTTTAATCCTAATGTTGAAATCCTATTCTTCAGTCTTACTTCCCTGTTGAATTGCTTCCACTGCGAATCACTTACCATCTGACTTGGCAGACTTCTTTTCTCAGTCCGTTTCCAGTCTGTAAAGATTGTATCACACTACCTTTTTATTTCTGCATAATCCCTCCAGACTTGTAACCTCTGCAGACTCGGTGTAGCGTTCCTTAACCCGTGGGCAGGCCGACTGAGCTGCACTGGATGTGAACAGGTCTCCCTGTATCCCATAAACACCAGCTCTAACCTGGCATCGCTCCGCTCACCTGGCACTGTGTGCTTGGGTGACTGTCCAGTCACTGCAGAGCTCCAGCGAATTCTCGTTTTTCTGGTGCATTGTTTCAGTATCTGGAACTATGCTTAATTCTTTGCTGGGAGACAAAAATACTGGATTCAGAACGTTTTGAAAACTGTTAAAGCTTAAGAGGAAACCAGAGTGTAAAGCCACATCAATTGGGTAAATAAAAAACCCAGCAGTTCAGAGATGCAAGGCGGATCATGGCTAGATCTTCCCCTTGATGGTGTGGTACGCGCTCTGCAGACGCTACCCTGTACAGAGGCAGCAGTAGATTGCTGCGGCGTGTAGAAAAATGCCAGTCCTGAGAACAAAGGCTAGATACAAAAACTTCCACTGTCCTCAGCATGTTAAGAAAACTTCTATTAGCATGGTGTTGGTAGGTGATCAGAGATGGAGCCTGGTTTGGTGCTTACTGGAGCTCTTCTCTCCAAAGAGCGAAGCTTCTAACAGCCAGATTTCACCAGGTCCAAATGCTGAACGGCCGGGCCCGTCCTTTTTGCACGGAGGCGTTCCCTGAGCCTTGTGGTTCTCCCCCTGCCCAAGCCCTCTCCCTTCCACCCCTGTTCTCCTCCAGCTGAAACCACTAGAAAACCCCCACTGACTTACCCTGCTGTCTGCTTTCGTTTAGAATCTTCCTATATCTTTCCTCTCTGCTTCTGACTTAATCCTTTGCCTACTCCGCAGGCCGATTCTTTGATGAGAATGAATCCCCTGTTGATCCGCAGCAGGGTTCTAAACTGGCAGATTATAATGGGGATGATGGTAACGTGGGTGAGTATGAGGCAGACAAACAGGCTGAGCTGGCTTACAATGAGGAAGAGGATGGTGATGGTGGAGAAGAAGACGTCCAAGGTGAGCTTGGGCCTTATCTCCATCCCATTGTAATGAAATCCACGCTGACTTTCCTTGTTGAATTTGTGTAAAGCCTCACTATTTTCAGCTGATCCAAAATTTCTAATACAGAATAAATAAGCTTTAGGCAATCTTTAACATTCGCTCTTGCTCTCCATTTGAAAGCGGCGTTGCAGCAGTTTTCAGTGAGAGGGTTTTGATACCGTATTTCAGCTGTGTTCCTACCAGGAAAACCAAAACACTTCAAATTTCAGAAATGGTTTTGCCTAAAAGCCCAGATTGGTACCTGGCTCGTTGGGATGTAGTCTCTGACATCACTAAAGCAATTTTCAAATACAGAAGCATAGTTTTTTTGACTACTGCTTTTGTCACACCTGCCTTGAGGCGGTATGCAGTGAGGTCTCAGCAATCCTAAGCGTAATTTTTGTGCACTGTACACAGATTCAACAGGCTTCTGGTTTTCCTTGCTAACCCCACTTCACACTCATTGATCTGGCGCCAGCCTAACCCCTGTGTGTGCGCTCACCGCCTCTGGTCCTGCATGCACTGCAGCGCGTCGCCTCTGCGCTGCGCTCTGCCGCGTACCTGCCACGCCGTGCCATTCTCCATCTGGTTGGTTGCTGGTGAAAGGCTTGCATGTCTGAGGGGTGAACGTGTTTACCTAAACAGATACAGTATTTCCTGGTAAGGGGGGGGAACCTCATTGAAGTTCTGCAGGCACCCTGATTTTCAGCCTCATAATGCACCTTTTCTAGCTGGCAGTTTTT
Organism: Tetrax tetrax; assembly: GCA_009806455.1. Lineage (NCBI taxonomy): Eukaryota > Metazoa > Chordata > Aves > Otidiformes > Otididae > Tetrax > Tetrax tetrax. The sequence continues at coordinate 59,072 of WHYT01014107.1, forward strand.
TCAGACGCGTATTTAATTGGTATCCAAGCATAATTAATGGCAAAAGCTGATAAAAAGCAACCAATATCTGTGGGCATGCATCTGACTATGCAGTGTAAGCATTTTTTGGTGGACTGGTAGTCTGAAACTCATGACAAAGCACAAGAAGAGTATGGATCAGAACCCAGCGCAGTTAATTAACTTAATGATAAGAATGAAAAACCTGTTGCTGCTCCAGAAGCTGTGGCCTGTTCTGTTTCACTTTTGCTGAGAACTAGCAGCAGATTTCAGTCCCTCTGGGTTGGTAACATCTGTCCCTTGGATGGGTTATTGTGCTTGTACAAGCCTGCTTCCAAGTGAAGGCACTGACGTATCTACAGCTGCTTCTGTGGGTGCTGTGGGAGTGGGAGACTCACTGCTGACGACTGTGATCTTGAAATGGAGAGGGAAGCGCGGCGCATCCTGCGTGTCTGCGTGTCTCAGCTCTGCTCTGCACATCCAGGCAGCGGGGTGGGCTGGGTTTTTGTGGTTTTCAGTTCAGCTCCCCGTAGCGGGCAGTGGGTGATGGCTGGCTCCTCACCGCAGCAGTGCCTTAACTGGGCATCAGAATACAGTTCCTGAAGTTTCAGCCCAGGCCATGTAACTGTTAGTGAGTCGGTGCCAGCTCTTGCCGCTGGCCTTGCCCGGCCCTTGGGCTCATCTTTACCCGCAGCCACCGCGCTGACGGCCAGGAAGCGGGAGGAGGTGGGCTGCCGAGAGCGTAGGGGCGCAACGCTCTGCTCCTGCCTACGCAGCGCTGCCTCAGAGCTCCCTGCCGGTTTGCCTACCAGCGCGTTGCTGTGGTGGCCTTTCCAGGGAAAGCCAGGGCTTTAGGGAGAAGGGTTCACACCATGTGTGCTGTAACTGTTGCCAGAAACATGAACAGCGTTCCTGTATGCCACTTAGAAAAGGGCGGCAGAAGGTTGTGACAGACCGTAGAGATTGTGCCTGTGTAGCTTGCTGTGCAAGGGATCTTTGCAAAAATAAGAGCTCTGACTGAAAGTGGCCTCAGGAAACTGTTTCCCGTTGAGATGTGGTACCTGTCAGTTCCCTGCTCTGGTGGCTTTACATTTGCACTTGGTGCAAGTCTGTTTTGGATCAACCCCTCTGCAGAGGCAGAAAGGGTTTGCTGTCTGGTGGCAAAGATGAGAGTGCCTTCGGGAAACCTTTGCGTGAGGAATAGCCTAAGCAGCGGGCGCTACTGCCGCAGACTTCATTTTCCCAGCCCGTTGTTACGTTGTTGATAAAACTCCTTGGCTCGATTTGAGATGCAGGTCATAGCCAGCAGGGCAAGTGGTGCTTCCAGAAGCAGCACTTCAGAAAAAGCGTCTGCCTTAGTCTTTACACAAATTGGTTTGCAGGGTAGGAGGGGGTAGGGTTGTGGGGGTTTGGAGGGAGGGTGGTTGTAATTGTTTAGGGGAGGAAAATAACCTGAATTTCTGTCTAAAAACTATTAGAAAAACATCACATGGTTTGCATCAGGCTAGAACAAAGCATGTGGCATGTGCAAACAGAGCAATTTAATTAAACCTGTTTTTCTGTTGCCACTAGAAATGTATGGGCCTTAGTGTGAAATGACCAGAGGAAAGCACACAGATCTGGGAGGCAGGCTTACGTGAACGCCCGTCCCCAGGCTGGCGTTCCTCCTTCCGCCCGCCTGTTTGACACGCAAGGTGGTATTTCAGTGTCGGTGGCTCCTGCTCTGGTGGATGTGTGGGTGGTGGCTGGGTGGTGGCGGGTTGTAGAAATGACGTGACACCCACGGGCTGTATTCGTTCTCGGCAAAAGCCTGTGCCAGGGAGGTAGCGCCAGCCTTTGGGGGCAGCAGGTTCCCACCGGGACCCCACCCGCTGCGCAGGCTGAGGAGCAGTTGTCAAAGTGCTGAAGAGCGTCAGACAGCTTAGCGTCTGCTGAGAGACTCGGCAAACTTCACCGTGCCCTCCGTTCCTGTGAACAAGCACCTTTTCTGAATACAAAGGAACACGGCTTTGAAATGCAGCAAACAGTTATTAACTGAAGCCAGGTGAAGCTTGGGGGCTTTTTCACTTCCTGAGGGAAGCTGGGAGCCCCCAGGAGAGCGCTGAATTGTGGCTGGTAGAATGCAGAGTATTATCAGATATTTTATCACTTGAGAAAAATACTGAACGTACATTTCCTTATGGATTATTTCTTTGCGTGTGCTACAGTAAACGGTTACGCTGAGGGTGCACAAGGGTTTTTAATGTTACGATTTTTCATGAAGCTAAAAAACCAAAACCCAAGGAGTAAAAGTCGAGAAGCAGGACAGAGTGGAGTGGTGGAGAGACAGTCAGTCTGGATCTGAAAAGATGAAACATCTTCATGCCTCCAGTCAAGGACAGAGCTGTAAATGCAGTGTAAAGATGAACAAAACGCAGCTGGGGAAGATGTCGCACATCTGAAGCGGCCACTTACAGCGCGCTGCTCCATTTGCGGCTGAGTGTGCAGCTCAAGAGTAGACGTCGAGTGACAGGCTGAGGGATTGTCACGCGGGGGCCTGGCTCCATGGGTTCGTTCCAGTTGTGAGGAGCAGCAGTGAAGAATTTATTGTTGCTTCTTCAGCAGTGCCGAGAGAGCGGGGATTTCCACTGATGAGAGGCTGGAAAAAGTTGAGAGCAGCGTTTTACTTTTTTAAAAGTCTTCAAATTTTGCCCTCAAGTCTGAGGCACAGATAGCAGCATGTAAACTGTTGACAGCAAAGTCAACTCCAGCATTAGTAAAGACCCCATCACTGAAAAATGGGCCGTGCCCCGTTTGTGCGGAAGGGGTCACTTTTGAAGCCGGAGAAGTGGACGGACAAAGCATTGCCTTAGTGTGGAGAGAGAGGGTCGGACTGACGGCTCTGTGCTCGCCCCGTGAGGCACCCAGCCCGTGTAAAGTCTTAGACCGAGTGGCCTCTGGAACGGGTTACGAAGGGCAGGGGAACTTTCCAGGGTAGTTGCCTTTGTAGCTGGGTTTTAGTGGGAAAGTTTGAAACGTTGACAAGAACATTCTCGGGTTACAATAGGGAGTTTAACTGGTTCTGCAGTCTCTTAAGTCAATAAATCTCAGAAGCGCCGTTGCAATCAAGGCACAGATATTAAATGGTGTGAAGTCCCAGTTCCTCAGCAGGGACAACTCCCCAGGTGCTGACAGCAGACCTGTACCCGCAGGCCCATCTGCGTTCTCCGCATTTTCCCCGATGAGTTCATTCCCCTGCCCAGACGAGGCCGGTTCGGTGTGGATGTTTGCAACAGCAGCATGTTCTGGGAAAGTCTGTTTAAATGTTTTTTCAGTAGTATCACGGCAGACTTGATCTGAATGTTTTAATTGCAGATGATGAAGAAAGAGATCTGCAAAATGACCTTGTTGATTACGGCAAACCACGCTTCAGCGACGGCGTTCTCTGAGGCCTGAATCGAGCAGGAAATGTGGATGAGAGGAGATCGCCACGGAGGAACTTGAAGTGCTGCAAAACTGAACCATTTTTACTTCAGTGTTTCTTACTTTAAGGGAAGCTGATAATTAAAAGTGATGAGTACCCTCAGTCAGCAAAGGAACAGAAGGAAACGGTTCTGTACATATGTACATAACTGTACTATTGCAGATTGTATTAAAACTACACTTTTGTGTTACATCGAGCCGATTACGTAGACTGTACCTTACCTGTAATAATCTCTACATTTAAAACAGACATTATAAATACGGGCTGGATTGTTTCTGCAATTAGAAAACTTTGTAAACTGGAGAACTTGTACAGTTTGTATCTCATGTAACAAACGCGCCGTGGAAACGATGTACAGCCGAAGGACTCCTTTTCTACAGTAACACCTGGATGAGCAACGTCCTCCCGCTGTTCTCATCAGTGCTCTGGTTTGTGTTTTGCAGGTGAGCTATCAGTTGAGAATGAAAAATGAATGTTTAAAAAATTGCTCCTTCCCTACCGTAACTGAGGAAAGGCCATGACAGCCCTCGGAAGCAAGCACCGTGTTAATTCTCGTACCCAGTGACCAAATCCATAGCTAGAGCTGGAAATCAGTGATATTAGAATTCTAATAATTTGATACATCCTGAAGAAGTGTAACTAATAGCTTATTTTAAAGGTAATATAAATAATTCAGCACAGCTTGTAGGAAAGCTGTGTGCATGTGTTAAAGAGAGCAAGTGTGTTAGTGAGAAACAGAGAAGTCCACCCACCTTTGTAGGAACCTTCATGGAAGGAACAACCCTCTCCCTTGGTAAATACGTTGTGTGCAGCGTTTTCCTGTCTCAAGCGCATCCATCCCGTGTCGCAGCCACTCCAGTTAATTTGCCATCTAGCACTTTGATACAGATCTCTGAGCATCTGCCATCAACCGTGGTTTGATTTTCTACATCGGAAGGTTTGCAAGTTAGGTACTCTTTGTATTCTGTGTTTAAGCACTTTCTGATTTGTGTGGAAATGATTCTGTTGATTTACAGCAGTGGAAATCAAAGTTTAGGAACCCAGCCTGCTTCTCCAACAGATGGAAAGAGATGATAGGGCCTGGCACAGGGGTGATGGTACTTCTGTCTCTGTACTCAGGTTCCGGTTTGAAGAAACAGTTCAGTTCAGTGAGCCTCTCACAGACATTTCAGCGGTCATGTAGTCTGGGTGGACCTTCTGCAAATCAGTCTTAAATATACAGCAAATAAAAATTTCAGATTCTGGTGGTGGAGGGCGAGGGGTTTTTGTTTGAGGCTCGAGCTCTTCGTTCCATACTTCCTGGAGGCAGATGGGGGTCTGGCCCTCTGCGTGGTGCGATGTACTTTCAGTGGAACATACAAAGCTGACCCTGCTCACAGTTGGATCCCCCACTAACCCACACAGAGTACAAACGTGTGCTGGGATCCCAAGGAGAGCAGTTGTCAGTAAATGCTGTATTTAAGCACTACTGTTTTTCATTTGTCTTAAAATGTCATTTCACCCTGAATTAGGTGTTAACTTGATTCTTCTAATGAAAGCAACATTTATGGGTTCTAATAAATTAAGTTGTTTAAAGTATGTGAGGCTTCTGGCTTTTTTTCTCTTTTACTTTTAAAAACTGGATTAACTCAGGGCCTCCCAGAAGCTGAGGTATTCCGTGGGGCACTGTGTAAAAGCCACTGGCCAGCGCGCTCTTGGTGCACTTGCAGTTCTGCTGCTTCCGCCCCTTGAAGCCCGAGGAACTTCCAAACAAAGAAGCTACAGAAAAGGTGTACGAGGTGATGTTCACAACCAGCGAGCTGCCCTCTGATAAACGCCTACGGGAATGCTCCTGCACAGAGCTGAGTAACTTTCTGCAGGTACGGAATAACGGAACGCGGTTTGCAGCGAGGAATACGCGCTGCGGGCAGGTGCTGATGGTCACAGCCAGCTCAGTCTTCCATCGATCCTGTCTCCACGCCCTGACTCAGCCTGGCGTTACCTTTCTTTCCCAGTAACATTAGGGGGAGATAAATAATCAAATTTTATTTTAGCTTCTTGTCTTCCGGAATATTAAAGTGTTTCATGTTATTTCTTTGACTCTGTGTGAGTGTGGTGCCAAAAAATCCCCTTCCTTATCAACAGCAGACTGCTCTGTTAGTGCTCAGGGTGCTTTAGAGTGGTCACCATCCTGAGTGGGATGGCCAATAATGGGCAGAATTCCTTAATGTGTTTCTAGTCACTCTGGTTTTCCCTGGAACCTGGTTACTGCTGTACATGACAGAGAAAGCTGTTACCTGGCATTTCCAGACAAAATTATTAGATAACTGATGCTGGGGAATGGGTGAATTTTGTAATTATAGTCTTGCTCTAACATTATATGCATAATCAACTTCTTATGATGTGTAACTTCTTGTTTTGTATGCCACAGGCTGTCTCTTACCTTGTGTGTGGAACAGTCCCTCGTGAAGATTTTTTAGGTGTAATGACAGTAAAAGTGAAACCAAGACTCATCCTCGCTTTCAGTGCCTCACTGTGCCATCACCCTGGAACTGCCGTGGCGGTTACCGCACTGCTGCCGTGGATTGCTCTGGAGGGGGCCGCGCAAAGCCCACGCCACACACCTGCCTCGCCGCCCTCTGCGCGTGCCTTGAGCAAGGCTTCGTTAGCTTACGAGATGGCACCAGCTGTGATCTGCAGGAAATGACCTGGCAGTGAGGAAGGGTGACACGGTGCTCTGCTGCTCCCTTCCCAGGAACCAGCCCAAGGCTGCACCCACCTCACCAACGGGTTAAAATCGGTCAGGCAGGAGGAGAAAAATTAGTGGTAAAATGGCAAGACAGCAGCCCAGGTGGATGGTTGGTCTCACCTAGTACTATTGCTTCTCGTGTTTTTCTGTTTTATTCCTTGGGAAATTGATACTCCCAGGTTTATGGCTTAGTTCATAATCGGCCAAGGAAGGAGGGGTACAGAGTTCTGAAGCAGAGACAGGAGTGTCTGGCTTGGAGGAGAATGTCATCTCTGGGGTGGCTGGCGTCTCCTTGGCAGAACAAGCAGCACCGCTGGTGATGCACCCACAGCACTCCTCGAAGTTTTGACACCAGGCAAATGCTACCCGTTCCCTTCTGCTTCTTGGAAAGAGCCAGGAGATGCAGACAGCAAACCGTAAGTGTGAACCGTGGGCTTGTTTTGCCTCTGTATTTTGGGAAAATATTTGGCTTAAGTCTAGCCCATATAGAACAGAGTTTGATCCTGGTGGGTATCCTTTTAAGGAAGCTAATTTAGGTCAGTAAGCACTTTACCCTTCATTATTTAGTGATCCAATGTTTAAAGAATTTTATTTCTAAGGGGAATTGTTCTGTCAAACAAATTCCACTTTAGTTGAAAAGTCTCTGTTCTTTTGGGAAGCTGCCAGTGTTTTGGGAGCAGCGTTCCCTGCTTTTGTTTGTAGGTGGCTTCGTTACAGCTGCTTCCTGTGCCATCTCCCCTCTCGCACACATGGGGCTCCTGCTGCTTCCTCCACCCCACCACTCAGTCCCATGCCACCTCCTCCTCCCATTTCTCCCTCAGGCCTGCCGTTCTGCCTTGCTGCCCTCCTCTTCCTCACACGCTGCCAGCAGTCTCTTCTGGACGGCGCTTACCCTGGGTTCTGCCCTTGGAGCCCAGCCTTGCAGCAGACACCGCAGCTCTGGTGTCGCTGCCTTCTCCTACCTCTTGGCCCAGGCCCCTCCATCGCTGCCGGCCTGCAGCAGCCCCTCTCACCCCCCTGCCTCCCTTCTAACAGCTCCCCACCAGCCGGGCCCTGCGGAGTACTGCCCCACAGTGAAGAAAGGCACCTGCCCCCTGCCTGAGTACGTGGCTGAACGACCAAGCTGAAAGAGCAACAAATACAGGCATCTTCATTTTCCAGGAATTCCCAGAGCTCCTTGTCCTCCACTTCAGGCGAGATCTGTCCTTTGTACAACATGCTGGGAAGCAGCAAGTCCCCCGAGTTAATCCTGTTTTTCAGTGCTGTACCTGTGCTGAACTGGGTGTCTACTTTGGCTGTAAGTAGCCTATTCCTAAAGCAATGTCCCCAACGGCAAACAAAGTGCCCCCAAAAATGTGGCTTCCTTCATTTTCACATGCTGCTAAAGATTACAGACTCGCCAGTTCTCAGTGTGGTGTTTTTTTAAAAAGCGTCATTTGCCAGCGAGCTGAAATCTGTAGCTCTGATCCAGTACACACTCTTCTGAGGACGGTGGAAGCCTCAAGAAGTGATACAACTGCGATTGCCTTCAAGTACGTAGGAGACCATGTGCTGAACAAAATCCAATGGATGCATGCTCTCCTAATAAAGTTCTATCAAACATTAGCTCACCTTTTAAAAACAGTCATTTAAAATATTAATCACTGTTCTGCCGATTCGCATGACTGTACCCAAGACATTCAGAAGACAGGTTCTGTTCAGCACCATTATCAGTGTTTATGAGTAAAAATGACTAACCTATCTCGATTTTGTTTTTAAAATGTAATTCTGAAATCCCTGTGCCATTTCTGCTGAGCCAATACCCGTTTCCATGGAAATAGCAGCATACAAAACGTTGACATATTTCAGAGAGAGCGAGCTACTTAAACATCTGCTTCCCTGAAACCACCAGCTAGACTTTAAATTAAAACTGCCTCTCACATTTGGTGGACTGGTTTACAAGAAACATCAAACAAAGCATCTTTACCTGACAGCCCAGCTCAGATCTCCTTAAACAATATATCCAGGTAGCTAACGCAGCGCGCAGCTCACTGAATGCTGGTTTTAAGGCTCACCCTATAAATAATGTACATGGCCACACATTTAAGCAGTAGTCTCCTGAAAAAAAGCAGCAAAACCAACAAACCTTCTCATACCTCTCACCCAGTTGTCATACACGCTAGAGAGCTTCACGTCTCCTTACAGTCCTGCGTTGCTAAATGCTCAGTGTTGTCGCCGATAAGGGAATCTATTGGTGCGGTGAAGGTGAGCACCTCTTCTCACCAAAGCCGAACTTCTGGCCAGGGTGGTGTGAAAAGCCAGCATAAAACAGAATTCAGAACAGATTTAGTTATTAGCAATCGCTTTAGCCAGCCAGGAACACTGCCCTTCTAGAAGCGACGCTAGCTGAATTTCAATACAATTCTTCAAACTGGAAGAAAAAAAGAGGAAAAAAAAAAAAGGAAAAAAAAAAAGCATCAGCTGATAAAAGGAGCAGAGCATACTTTGACTGTACCAGAAAACTAAAATTATTTCAGTTATTACATTTTTTCCTTGGATGATTTCCGAGTAGTTCATTCTTTTCCCTACCCTTCCTTTTTAACTCCACAAAGAACAGCAGCTCCACCCTCACGTGACCCTGCAAACACACACCAAGCTGGGTGAAATACATTTATTGGAAAATGGGCTTCCTACCGACTTGAGATGAAAGGCAAACAGAACAGGCACTACTCAAAAGCAACACGAAGAATCCATTTACTCTCTTACGATTCTCCCCAACCTGCATTGGAGCAACCTGTATTAACTTGTGAGACACTGCTTGCCAGCAGCTTAACTCTTTCTTAGAGACATCGTACATCTTGAAAAGTGAAAAACGTTTAATTTTTTTTACAAGTACATCTGGAGTAAAAAGGACCTTTCCTGATAAACCTTGATTTTGTCCCCTGAGCTCAGCCAGGACGCCTGGCAGCACAATGAGCTGCTCCCTTCGTTGTGCTCACCCAACACAAGGTCTTCAGCCAGGCCGGAAACCTTAGGGATAATCGGCTGGCTTTTGACAAATTGAGGCTTGGAAATCTTACCTGGCAAAAGCTACAGGAATGGCGTTTTATGAAAACATTAAACAGCATGTGACACAACATTTTGGACCCAATTTAAGTGTTAAGAACCACGGCTGTGGACATCAGTTACTACACCAGAAGGTGTACTGGCTCTGGAAGCTACGCCTCCGTACCTCCTCCGCTCTGGCACGTCGTCTGGGTACCAGCTCTGCATGAGGGACAGGACAGGGATCGTTCCCGAGCACGGTGGGTCAAACCAGCGATCAGAAGTGCCTGCAACAGTTCCCTTCTCTGTCTCCAGAACTTCCCAGAACAGTGCAAGCTGCGTGGGCTCAACAGCCAGCTGTCACCGGGGCACCTGGTGTGAAGGCAGGAGGGCAGCCAGCCGCTGTCCTCCCTCTTCAGGGACAGCAGGCAACCCCCAGATTTCGGCGTCCAGTAGAACAACGGTGGAATCAAAACTGTAATACAGACTGCGGCAGCAGGGTTGTGGGATGGACTGCTTTGAATGTACTGTGAATTATCTGCACCCATTTGAACACCGCGATCTCTACCAATTCTTCAATGAAATAACACCACTTTACAGCTTCAAAGCGCAGTACACAGTAATTAACATGTAACAACTGCGAGAGGAAGTTTAGGAAAATACTGAATTCCTCAAACACTGAGAGCTGATACCATATCAAAGACCAAGGAAATTCTTGCAATTGTCCCATTTCCTCAAGATTTCAAATGCAAAATTACAAGAGAACAAGACACCTATGCACTTTGCATAAATAACCAGATGTTCAAACCCCAATTACAAACGGCTATACTGTAAACGCACTCACAAGTCCATGGAAACAAATGCTGTGATGCCAAAAATATTTTGCCCAAGGTTAAACCGAGAAAATACATATTCCTAAGTCATTTTTGATCAGTAAGTGATTGCAGTACTTTGTTTTTATGCCCAGCCCTGAAGAGAAATCTGACTTGAGCAGATATTAGCATACAAATGGGATATGAACTTTCAAAGCTTATGCAACTGTTACTCCATTACAGACAGCTCAAATCAATTAGGTTGTTAAAAATCAGAGAATAAATCTTGGTTTCAGTTTAAAATATGAGTACTCCCTTATACCTCAGAGACATCCATGAAATTCAAAGCTGGTAAAAATGTAGCATGTTGAGGAGGGGGAGAAAAAAAAAAACAAACCAAAAAACCAAACACCACAACCTCCAATCAGAATTCACTTAATGTTCTCTCGGCCACTGTTTTCCTCCCTCCCCTCCTTGCTTCAATGTTCCTTTCCCTCTCTCTACCCCCAAATAAGGGATGGAGAGAAGGAGACTAAATTTTCCTCTTAAGATGTTTTGATCCAGTAAGTGTGAAATTAGAGGGGTGTTTATCCTGTTCTGTGGGAAAAATCAGCACAGCCACGACTACATAAATTCCAAGCACCTCTCTAACAAACAGAAGGAAAACAATTAACAGGGAGCTGAAGACTTTGCTGCCAAGACTAAAGGATGATTTCACCAAGTATGAGAAGTGCAGGCACCTACAATGAACAGTCAAAGAAATAGCTCAATGTATTCTTCTTAGTCCCAGCTGTCCAGTTCTGTAGGTTTTCAGTAAACAGGCTTTGCCACAGCTTCCTCAAAGTTGCAGGGATCCCACAAAAGCCAGGGCTCACTGATGAGCCTGTTTGAGTTTGAACACTAGGGAAACCAAACCAGCTGATGGGTAGCATCTCACCAAAAGGTAAAAAACAGCTCTATAGGAAACAACTTAAAAATAACCACATTTTCCAGAAATTTAATACCTGTAAAGAGCATTCTGCTTAAAATACTTTGAGGACTAAAGTGGTGAAATGAAAACAGATACTAAATAACTAATGGTGTACGTATTTTATTAAATGTCATCATTTTACATTTTCATATTCACAAAACCATAACCAGTGAAAAACCCAGCACCTGCAGAACCAAAGAACTCTTGTAAGCAAGTATTTTGCAATAGAACATTAAAAGTTTTCAGTGAACCGCAGCATCATTTGCCTGGAAAATACACAAGGTTGACTAGACTCTACCGACGCTGGCACGCACCTCTGCTTCAGTTTAACATTAATACATGCAGCAGATCCTCTGCGTAAACAATTTCTGAAAACTCAGCTACAAAATGCTACATTAAATCTCTGCCCCTGCCTCAATTCAATATATGACCCACCAGAGGCCAAACCAGGACGAGAAGAGGAAGAGGAGTCAGGTCTTCATTGGTCACTAGATGGTACCTCCGCTGATGAGGCACTTTTCTGCACACATAACCGTTTACCCCTCACTCCAAACCCTCGCGGATCTGCCTGAATAAATACGCGTTGGCGTTCGCTCTCTCACAAACACCTCACAGCAACCACAGAAATGACATACCTGCACGTACCCGAAGCGTGAGAACAGTTATTTCCTCAACTTCCATACTCAACAAGGAAAGCCCCAATTTTCTTTGAACTCATGACATTTTATTACTCTAAAACTGTGTTTTTCAGGCAGCAACAATAAAATTCAGTACAAGCAGTCCGCTGTTAAGCCTGCTCAAAACATGGTGCACATTATCAACTTTGGTGGCATATCCTCAACACAGTGAATCAACAGAACTGATTAACAGCTATCAAAATGTTCTTACATGTGCCCAAGGCAAAGAAACACATTTAATGGTGCGTACAAAAGGATTTTTTCCCATAAAAATATATTTAATACCACTATTTTGTTTTCCCTATTAGAGAAAAGCTGGATTGAAAAACGCTATTTTATTTGAAGCAAGGGTTTTGAGGTCCTGAGTTCTTAGCAGAATCCATTTCACTGTTCAACACCAGCCTCTGAAGAAATTCTGCATCCGACAACTTTCTGCTTTATCCGTATTATGGAGGATTTCAGCTGTCAATTGCAATCCTTATTCCAGGACATATACGGAACTTTAAGTAACCTGGGATCCACGTAGTAACTGTATGTTAAAGTTTAAGAAACCTGGGACCCTTCTTTGAGGAGAAAGACCAGAATATTGAATAGGATCAAAAATCTGGCAGCAATAAACTGGAAAACGTGAGACTGGGCGCTTTATATCACTGTGGAGGAACAGCGCAGTGCTCTGCACTAGCTAGAGCTTTCCAGCTGACCCCAGGACTAAGGAGACCACATTTCTCTAGTAGAGCATTGGTTTAAATAAAATAGAAAAAAAAGAACCCAAACTGGGACCATATACACCTACTCATGAGAATGCAGTGGAATTTTCAGAAACAGAGTGCAAGGACTTCATGCCAATACGGAAACCACGATACTCGTAATTCCTCAACCTAATCCAGCTCTGCCCACGCAGCCACAACGGGACCGCCAGTACGGATGCTCTGCAGTTCAGCTTCCCAAAACTGGACTTGACCACTTGTGGATGGGGACTTCTCTCTGCAGAGGGCTGCTTTACGGCACTCTTCAGTGACGCGCTGTGCTACGTCAAACACACCCAAAGGTTCGTTTCAGTTGGTGCTTGCCTTTGTTTCCGCAGGGGAACGCAGCGCCGTACGAATCCCGGTTCCTGGCAGCGGCAGCAGCGAGAACAGCCAGTCTGTAGCTGTTCTGGACAGACAGCTTGCATCGCAGACGCAAGGCCATCAGGGAGCATGCACAGCCTGGTAGCTGCTTCTCATTTAAGTCAAGTGCATGGTTCTGTTTATGTATTAAACAAAGTTTATTCCCTTCAGATAAGCAAAAGAAACAACAAATACTGGAAACAGGTAATTTTAAAAATATAAACCCAAACAAGAACTGCCTTGTTTGTACAACTGCCCCTCAGTCATGTCACAGTTGTTCTCATTTTGGCAAAATAAACTGAACTGCTGTGCTCAGAGCACCAAGGGGTATCTGCAAGAAGGATGCTGCAATACTAGAGAGAACTTAAAGGAAGACCCCTCCCACCCCCCAAAATTATCCAGGGAATTAAACGCTTTCCCCCTGAAAAAGCAAATCCCGCAAGGCAAGATTTTGGATTTTAGCTTATGAAACAGAATTCTGAGGGATGACCTGATCCCTACACCTGGGTCCTCCTGGCACATGAAAGAGGAGCTCCAGCAGTGCACGCCTTTTGAATCTTGCTGAGAAGCGTTAAATGCAATAGCTGGGAGTTAAACTCAAACCTGAAACGAAATACAGCCCGTAACTGCAGGTATCTGAAAGGGCTTTCACAGGGGAGCTGGTGGACTCGCCAGCACTTAACCTCTTCGGCCAACAGGGAGGTCACTCTGAAGCACGTCACTTTACATGAGCGTATAAACACAAAGCTGGTGGATCAGCAAGACTTAGAAAAAAAAAGAGTTGGGAGGAAATGATATAATATGAAATGAACATTCAGAGTATAACATTTCAAGAATGTGCAACATTCTGGCAACTGTACATTTTTTTCCTTCAGTCTCTGTGTAAAGTGAAGAAAACGTGCACCTAGAATGTCTCAGTCTGACAGAGAGCCCGAAATCCACTGCTGCCGCCAGTCCCTGAGCCTTTCCTCTGAACAGAGGGCACGTTCAAAGCTTCTGACGCTCCACGCGTACGCAGGCAGACAGGGTGCTGTGCAGCGTTTCTGCATTTTACACACACGCAGAGCTCACGCTCCTCTCATGGTATACATTATAACGCAGGGAACAGGTTACAGCAGGTGGACCTTTGAACTTTTGCCTTCACAGCAAGGCCAATTAGCAATATGATTTTACATACTCCCACCTGACATGCGGCAGCGCTCGCAGTCCTGCTGGTCCTGACTCGGCCCAGAACCGGGTAAGGCGAGGACAGCACGAGACCCTTGTGGCAGACCTACTCAGATATTCTCTAACACGGAACAGTACAGTTCTCAGTGCCACAAAGATCAGTTTGAACCTGAGTCACATGCTGTAATCTCTCTTCTCAATGTTTTTTGGCTTTCGTTACAGAGGCACTAGACCGTGTTGGTATTCATACAAATATCTGCTTGCTTTGAATCTTGCTGAATGATTTCCTCTGGCAGCTAGTTTCATTCTAATTACATGGTTTGGAAAAAAAAAAGTATTTCCACATACCATTTTTCAAAACTCCCACTTTCTGAGTACCAGTGAATGTCCTTTTGGGCTTGTACTATGAGACATCACAAAGTTATCTTGCCATACTAGTTCCTCTTAATGGACTGACAAACAATTAAGTTTTAACATGTCCAAGCTAACCTTTTTCACAGCTGATCATACAAAAAAGAAATTCAAGTGCTACAGTTAATGACAGTGTTTGGAAACACTTTAATGCTGTAAAGGAATAAGGCTACCTGTTCTGAATGAAGGTTACACTGTTTCCATTGCCTTTTATTACCTCTTTTCTTAAGAGAAGATGGTAAAATTAGTTTCATAATGTCTTTTGCTAAAGAATACTAGAGTCCTGTGATAAAACTCTAAAACAAATCTTGGCTTCACAGCAGCAGATGTGGTTCAGTTTAACAAGCCAATAAATATTTTAAGTGACTAGAAAGCTGGGACTTTTATAATATGATCCAGGTTTAAAAGCTAAGAAGGGAGTCAATGGGTACTAAAAAAGAAAACACACAATACCTGTGTGGGTTTCTGCCTACTGCTACACTACAGAACGTGCATACAAGCTACTTCTGTAAAAACATTCCACTTTGAGCAATACCTGGAGAAGTTGTCCTAATGTCATAACGCATATTAACCTGAGAATGGAAGAGTTCTGTTTAAAAAGCTTGCTAGATAAAAGTGATCAGCAAGAGAAAGACAAAATAGACAACACAAGTTTGGCAGGATGCAAGTTACAGATCTAACCTCGCTACATCCTCTTGTACTTTACAGAATGAGATGGCCAAGGGTCAAGCTGCTTCATTAAGCCAGTCAAATACTAAAGTGCGCAGCATCCTCAGCATTTCACACCGAAAGAGGCTGCCTAAAAACAAAAACAAACAAACAAAAAAGAAAGTGGAAGTCAAACTTCACGCTAGGCTCCGCAAGCGTCTTAAGACAGCAACTCAGAGCCCCAAAGTAGCGCTGCCCTGCGCTCTGCAGAAGGAGGTAGGAACCGGCCGAGCGATCCAAAACACGGCAGGGCAGGCGGGCAGCCCCGGGAACACCGCCACGGCGCTGGGCGGCCGGCCAGCGGCCGCCTGGAAAAGGCCAAACCGACCGGCCCGGGGCAAGGCTTTAGGCTGCCCGCGGGGAAGCGAGGCCACCAGCCCCCCGCTCCGCTCCGCCCGGGGCAGGGCAGGGGGCGGCTGGAGCGCAGCCCGACCGGGACCGGCCTCCCCCGCGGCCGGCGGGAGCAGCCCCGGGCCGCGGCCTCCCGCCCCTCCGGCTGCCGCGAACCCTCCCCGGCGCTTCCTCCCCGGGGAGCGCAAGAAAACGCCGCTCCCTCCCCGGCCGCAGCCGCTTCCCCGAGCTGCGCCCGCCTCCTCGGCGCTGGGAGAAGCCGGCCAGCCTGGGCGCCCGCCCGCCCCCCGCCGTGCGGCTCGCAGCCGGCCGGGTCCCGGGGAGGCCGCCGCGGCCCGGCAGCCAGCGCTCCGGCAGCCCCGCGCCCCGCCATCAGGGCGGCCAACGGCGGGTTCGCCGCTCGCCTCGGCGGCACCGCGGCTCCGTGTGCCCCTGGCCGCCCCTCGGGGCCCGGCGGGACCCCGCACCGCTCGCGCCCCCGCCCCGCCCCTCTCCTCTCCTCACCTCGGGGCGCGGCGGGCGGGCGCTCGGCTCGGCGCCAAGACAACGAGGCACCCTCGGCCCCGGCGCCTGAGGCGAAACCTCCCGCCCTTAGCGGCGGCTCCCGGGCCGGGGAAGAGGCGGCCGGGCCGGGCCGGGCCCTCCTCTCGCACTCTCCGCCCGCCGCTCCCCGCGCCAGGCCCCGGCTTCCCTCCTTCCCGGCCTGCCCCGGCGCCGCCGGCCCCAGGCCCCCCTCCCCCGGCCGGGCTGCGCCTGCGCGGCGGCCCCTCTCCCCATCCGGGTCCCTCCGTGCGGTGTAGCAGGTCGGTAGGCGGGAAATGGCGACTGGCTGCTGAGCGGCTGCGGAGCGCCGAGCCCCGGCGGCGGTGTAAACACAGCGGCGCCCGCCCGGCCCGGCCCGGCCCGCCCGGCCGCCGGGGACCCGGACAACCGGGGGCCCGCCTTCCCGGCACCCCGCACCCGCAGGTAACCGAGGCGGCGGCTCGGGCGGCGCGGGGTCCCAGCCCGGGATCAGGTGGGAAGGCGAGGGGTGGTCGCTCCGGAGTGCCCGGCGGGAGCCTCCCCTCGGGGCCTGCCCCGCGGCGGGCCCCTCCGCCCCGCGTCCCCGCCCGCCGGGCTCCGCGCCGCGCTGCCTGCGGAGAAAACCCCGTCCCTTCCCCGCTCAGCTCCCCGGCCGGCCGCGGAGGCCAGCCAGCCCCGGCCGCGCCGGAGCCGGGGCGCAGCCCTCCCGGGCCAGCCCGCTGCCCTCGGAGGAGCGGGCGGCGCGGCTGTCACCCCC